>JAIPRM010006458.1:0-18642 GCA_025469315.1 Stegophylla sp. TES_Ste_2020 | reverse complement strand
TCTTTTATAATTATTATTATATGATGTAACTTAGATATATTATGTATATGTATTTATTTTTTTTTATTTTTTCTCTTCTCTGTATTGTATTCTAATAGCCTAAACATGTATTATTAATTTTTATACTTATCTGTACTATTTACCCCTTTGGGGTGTTAATTATATATAAATAAATAAATAAATAAATTATTAATAGAGCTACTTTATTACGCAAACAATCAGTTATTCAATAGCATAGATATATCATATTAATATAATAGGGATGAAGTGATATTTAATAGGGTATTTACAAATATATATATTGCTATATTACTAGAAAAAAACAAATTTATGTAAATTTTACCGGTAAATTTACATAAATTTTACATTTCTAAAATTTACAGTTGCATTTTCCTTCTATTGTTTTTCCAATTCGAGCTCTGGTGTTCAACGGACATGCTTTACTGTGGAAACATCTGCTATGTTGACATTTTACGACCACAAATGAAACGGTGCATTACATTCGCTTATTAGAACACATAATAATATTAAGTGTAATCCGTTTATGCGAATTGTCTGTGTAGAGATTATTTGCGCCGAGTTATAATTGAGTGTGGTTTAATCACAGATAAACTCGTTGTCTAAAATCATATTATTTACTACGTTGTCCTATATTAAATGAAAATTCGCATTTATATGAAATTTGTTCCTGAACGTTGTAAAGATATTGGAAATAACACAAAATATATTATAATATCGACTTTTGAAATATCCATTTGAAATAAAACATTTGGTTCTAATGAAAACGTATACATTCTATGGATTTAAGAGAGAGAATATAGGGATTATTTAAAATTAGATAATGGATGCGGAAAAAATATACCGTGTTCATAGTATTTTTATAATTTTACTCATTATGAAACTGTAATTCAGTTGTCATTTAAACTTTCATACGATGTAATACACACAATATCATGTCAAGAGTTCGAATGTCAAGTGTCATAATGCCAAATGTTATAAAATCAGTTGTCATAAACATTATTTCTCATAAATGTCATGTGTCATAAAAAAAAAAAATCTCATAAAAGAATAAATGAATTCTATAATAAAATTACTTTTGTATGTTATAAATATTATTATCGGGTCAAAAAAGAAAAACAATAGAAGGAAACGGGAATTCCTAATTACAAACTCTAAAATTGTCAAAAAAAAAAAAAAAAAAACATACAATCATAATTATCGATTACAAATGATATGTAATAGGTTTGAAGAATAAGACACTGATATTGGTATTAATTTACTTTTAAGAGTTACCTCTAATTTAAAATTTACATTATTATAATTAATTTTTAAAATTCAATTATATACGATGCATAATTGTATATTATTTTATAGAAAATTATTATAGTAACACACGGCATGTATGAGAAATTTTTTTCTAACTTGTGATTTTTATAACATCTGATTTCATGATTTTCGATATTATGACACTTGACCTATATTCTTAAAGCACATGTCCTTTAGTTAAATCTGAACTTCATCGAAATTAGAGGCAGTTGGCAATTATGCATATACTGTTAAAACCCAAAATCCTTCGAAATCAGTTTTAGCTACCCTAGTCAACATTAGTTTTGAAAACTGATTTCGACTAGTTAAAACAAGAATTATCCCCAAGTTAAAATATTCAAATAAAAAACCAAAACTTGTTTTAACTGAAATGAGTACCAATGGTGTTTTTACATTTAGTTTTAATATTGCTTCTTAATTCTATGTGATAAACTTTTAAAAGTTATTTGAAATTCTTAATGGAATATTAATTGGATATTCTCGCCCTTTTCATAAGATTAGAGTTGCATCCCAAGGGATCGTCAAAACCAGCCTATCGGTGTAGCTCTGATACTTGTGTATACTCTGATATGTGTG
Organism: Stegophylla sp. TES_Ste_2020; assembly: GCA_025469315.1. Classification (NCBI taxonomy): domain Eukaryota; kingdom Metazoa; phylum Arthropoda; class Insecta; order Hemiptera; family Aphididae; genus Stegophylla; species Stegophylla sp. TES_Ste_2020. The sequence continues at coordinate 16,740 of JAIPRM010006458.1, read as the reverse complement.
GATTTTTCGTTGGAAACTAAAAGTTCACTTTGAGAAACAGGAATTATCTACGACATATCCTGTTTTTCATTTGTAGACAACATCGAGAACCGACATAAATTTAAGGGTAAACGAACAATATTTCTTATAACTATTTATTATGTAGGTGCTTGTTTTCACTTTTCCGAAGTGATGATTAGTTTTATAGATTTATCAAATGATACATTAATTACTACTGAAAATTAATTTTGACTATAAACATAATATTATAAATATTTATTTGTATAAGCATTTAATGGCGTTATACGATTATCTATCACCTATCCATCTCTAATAAAAATATCGATGGGATATTTATATTTTGAAGTGTTACTATTGTGAATATTTTTAGTTACGCGTGCTGTGCTAATCTATCAGGCAACTCTGGAAGCATACACAATATGTTAAATATACATAATATTATAATTAATGATACTAACTATTACGAATGTTATCTAGAGGAGGTGATTTATTTTTGAAGAGTAGTATTACCTTAACCAAATTGCATTAGCAATTATGTACATTGATTGGACAAAGTGATAAAATAATCACTAACTGGTGTGGTCATTAACATAATAACTAGCGATTATGCATGATCACTGAATGATTTCTATATTCACACACACACACACACACACACACACACACACACACACACACACACACACACACACACACACACACACACACACACACACACACACACATGCACAATTTATATATTATATACTACTGGTGACGTTCATTGGATTGATAAGTCCTGTCGAGGATTGTGAATTTAAAAATATTAACTTATTCTTTATAGCAGCCTTGTAAAAGTTATATTTAGCAGGGAGAAATCAAGTTTTACGATTTCACTTTTCTTTTTTACAGTGCAAAATCAAAAGAATCCGCCCACGTTAAATACCAATAATTATTAAATACAATAAAAATCAAAAATTTACCCGAATCTATAATTATAAACCTTCAACTGATAACATGTTATACTAAAACTTTGTACAGATCAATATTGTTATTTAATTATTCTGAAAATGATATTCTAAATTGTTAAAATCAGTATAATGCGAGTGGTCTGCAGTAGTCTATTAGCTGATATTTTTTTAGAAAATATTCATCTTTTAGTGCACACAGAGTGATTTTATTTTATAGTTAGCTAAAACTATAAGCATAGTATATTAGTTTTTGTTTGTTATCTTCAGTTTTTGGCAACCTATTTACTCAAGGTTGCTTAATAAAAAAAAATATATATACATATATCACAACTAGCTATTGCATATCATGAACTTAATAGTATTTATATAGGACTACATAAAAGTTTATTGAGTGTGCTTTACGAGAAAAAAAAACAACCAAATTGTTTTATTGCATAATATTGGAAAACAGATTTTTTTGTATTTAAGATTTATGAAACGAGAAATTTATGGTTTATAGTGATTATATACGGCGGTGAGATTTATTTTTGCATATTTTGTGAGCCATAGTAAAATAATAATTTTCTACCCAAAACCTGTTTTTGTCTTTAATTTTATTCAGTTTCAACTACTGTATATCAGTGTGTTATTAATTTAGATGTCAATTAATTTATTACTCAGCATTATGTCTGTAAAATAATTTTGAGTAGACGGATATAGATACTTCCGAATTAATGCGTATGACTTCATTAATTACACTCGTGTGAATAATTTTCATCTCATTTATTTTTATACATAATAGTTCAAATCAAGGCATATTTATAATACACTGTGGTTCAAACATAGAAGAAAAAATATTATGGAATTTTAAGTCTCAAAATAAAAATCACTCTGTTGTAAACTTTTTTAATCAATCACGTGTTATTTAAAGATTGTTTGAGTTTATAAATATTGTCTTTTGAAAAAAGTGTCGTAGAAAAAAAATTCGATTTCCCAGAAACCACGCGGAGAAGGTAGAGAGAAATGAGTATAGAACGAGACGAAAAATAAATAAATTATTAAAAATTAATTACTTTTGAGTGATGTAACTCGAACTATAGGTGTCGAATAAACGGAATCAAACAGTCAATCGTCGATGATGTTTTTAACAATGGAAGGAAATTATTTGAAAGTTTAATTATGTACTACGAACTTAATACAATTTATTGGTTAATTCGTGGTTTTTTAGATTATTTTCATAATTGAAAGATTATGAAAATACGATTTTGGTATTTTCTTTCGGTTAGTAATTTCATTCAAATGTAAATCACGCACCTCCGCGCGTCAACGGTGCATAAATTATTATAATGAAATTGTGATTTTCGTCCAAACAGTACACTAATTGGATCGAGGATCGCGCATAACCGCGAAAATGAGAACTGAACTGAAAACAAATCGATAAATAAGTACCGCACATTAGTGCGATGAAAAACACACTAAAGTCACCCCAAGCGCTAGTGGAGGATAGAAGAGATAAGGGCAGGTATGAGTAGGGGTTGGTAGGGGAGGGTAAAGTAGGGGAGGATTACCAACGATGGCCAAAAATCAAAGCGACAAGTGTCAACCCTTTTAAATTATGCGGTTTTCGAAAAATGCTAAGTATAAAGTATCATTTAGAGCCAAATTTCGCTTAAAAAGCTATACTATTAGATTTTTATTTCTATACGCAAAAGTGTTAATAGACGGAAAAAAAAAATCATAATTATAAATTCATAAGCTTCTTCTTTCTGCTCAGAATCTAAAATATACTCAACAGTCGATTGACGAGAAAATACGAGCAGTGACGTATTCGAAGGGGATTGGCGATGAATGCAGTCAGCCCACCAAAATATTATGAAATTATTTCATGTTCAGTTCAATGCAGTTATAAAATGCTGATAGTACCCATAGTACATGTAACTCGAAAAATATGACTCGCGCTCAAAACTTACTGTATTGTGTGTACTGTATACTATGAAATGAAAAATATACAGCTAATATCATTATTATTTTTATTTATTGCATGTAAAATATAAATTCGTGACTTTATAATTTTTTTGGTTGAATGCTAACCATTTTTAAACTATTTTACATGATAATTGTTTTTTAGTAATATTTTTGATGAATATATTAAAAATAAGTATTTAAAATTGTTCACTGCCCTAAAAATCACTGCATGACTAAATTGTACTCAAATTACCCATTCAGTTCAATGTTTATATTTTAATCACAGAGATATGTTTATTTATATAATATGATAATTCGTTTTGTTGATTTGGTAATTTAAGTACCTCGATATTCAATATCTAGAAAAATGTTTTAAATTGTAAATTTTTTCCCGACTATCGTAATTTTTTCCGTTTATCATCAAAATTGTAAATCCAAATCAGTGGCGTTGAACATATACCTAGTTTATGTACAACATAATATGACATAGTAGATTTCTAACTTAGGGGATAGGTGAGTATAACAGCATTAAGAACTAGTTTTTATTTATGAACATATTACCTAGATTTTAACATAGTTAAACACAATTAATTTTAACAATAATAAAAATGTTAGAGGAGCATTAATTATTCGAGTCTCCTCATTGAATTGCACCTTTAATAATGTATATCAAGAGATTGGGAGGAGGGGGTTGATTAATGGGTGTACATTTTTATAAATAATTGCCATAGTAGATTATAATGAATTCATCTAAATGATTCAATATAGATCCAAATAGACGTCAAGAAAAAAAAAAAAAAAATCAAAAATATTCTTCAATTTGTAAAAATTATTTCACTAGCAAAACAATGTTTATTAAAATCATAATTTTAAAAGTATTTATAACAACTAGAATTCTCAATTTGAAATATTTCACCTGAAATATTTCAAAATCGAAAATTTCACTTTTTGTGAAATATTTTAATGAAATTATGGAATATTATTTTTTCTGATATCTGCAAATGATATAATTATTTTGTATTGATAAGTAAAAATTTATCAACCACCTGATTATGTCACTAAAGTTGCGAATATCCCTATAATAGATTTTCAGTTTGACTATGATGTCAAAGTCTAGTAATACCTACATATACGAGTATACCACAAAATAAGTTGTTATTAAAAATAACTTAATACAATTCTATTACATACGATTATCATATAGTTGTTGTGAGTTTTCGCGTTTTAGCTCATTCGACATTTTTATGCGTTAATATGAATAGTTTTTTTATTATTTTTCCGCATGAAGTATAATATAAAGTTTAGTGCGTTTCTACGAATTACCTACGTTGAGTTTATAGGGCATTTCTACGAATTTGATATTGAGCCTGTACGAATACGTAATATAAAGGAGTTTGTTCCTAAAAACTCGCTTTTGAAAATGGTTTTTATCACGTTATTTAAAATTCACGGAAATTCATAAGTAGGTTATAATAATTTCCGAATAGTATTGTTTATGACAGAGGAAGTAAAACATGTCATAAAAGATAGTGCTTTTGTACACCGGATAACAAAGCGCTGGGTGCAATTTTAAGTCTTTTAAAATTTTCAAAGAGGTCGATTTTGAAAAATCCTTGTAATGATTTTTGTTTTTAAATAAAATCAGTTTTTAATATTTTGGTAAAAAAAAATCATCGTTTTTAAACATTATAATTAAAATTTTAATCGAAAAAATATTTAAGTTATGTGTGAAGTATTCTTTGTTAAGAATTTATTATATTATTATATTTACTATTTAGTTAGTAGACGTTTGATGGCATTTTTATTACTTCAAATTTACAATAATTATAATATATGTTTGTTGGTTTATATTTAATTATAATTTATGCTCTAAAAATATTTCGTTTAACAGCCAATTTCATAAGAATTGATCACTACATATTATAACACTTAAAAATTATTAACTCAAATAAATAAACAAACATAGATACCTAATACAAAATTTGATTGAAAAAAAATTAAAATATATATATATATATATATACATAGTTATATAATATGTTATATGATGAAGTGGTTTTTTTAAACGATTTTAATTTAGAATTTTGATAGTCTTAATGTGATGAATTTAGATTTGCATTTTGAAAAAAACCAATTGTTTTAAAATTTTTTCCATCTCTGATTGGTTAAAAAAATATTTTACTAAGTATCAGTAAATTTATGTTATCAAAAATATCCTTACCTCTAGTAATAAACGTGATTGTTAATACTTTACAATTATTTAATATTGATGTATTCGTAACATTAATGTATAAAAAAAAAATATGTGCTACCACTGAACACCGGAACAAGTAACTCCTTTCAACGGTACAAAAAGTAAATAAGTAAATAAAAACTTGGCAGAGAGAACAAAACATAATGTAGAACTTTAATTATTTAAAATCTATAAACAATTTGTTTACATGTTATTCTTTATTATTTTTCACTTTATACTAATTATTTGTTCAAATACATTTCATCTCGAAATGTTAAGTATGTATTACTGATTCAAATGTTACAATGTAAAATCGTATTTAAAATCAATACCTACAAATTATTATCATATTATAATTTGTAAACTAATGTTCTCTCCCATAAACATGTTCATCGAGACCCATTTTTTATTTTTGAAGAAATAATAAAAACAAAGAAATCAAAATGAATCAACGTGGCTCAGTAGCACACGATCCTTTGACTCGCCGAGAGGTCCTCGGAACGAATCTGCTACTTAAAGCAAGCCGCATACTGTCATTTGGATTTAGACAATTATCTTGTTTGCTTTTGTAGAGGCTTTTCAACAATGAAATGAAACCACGCTGTCTCGAATACATAGTTGAATAAACTACGAGGAAGCGTAAGGGTGTTCACGGAACGTTTGATTTCACACTTAGCATGTTTTTTTTTTTTTTTTTGTACTAAAACTCGCCGTCATACTCAAATGAATCCAGAAAGTCACGTACCTACCTACACGCAGTGACATAAAATATTGGGAACGGATTCATATGTAATAAAAACAACTAAAATATGTAAATAAATATGGAAGGTGGCAGAGCTTGATTGCGCGCATTTCGCCTTTTTGTGGATATATCCAATTTCTTATTCAAATCATGTGTTTTGCAATGAATAATTATTATTTCATCTTTATGCCTCTTCGTGTTGCAATATTCTATATAATAATTGAAGAACCATTGAGCTGTTTCAACTGGTTTTTCACTAGTGACACAAATTAAAAATCGACTGTCATTTTTAAATTTACTTCTTTGGGAAATTCGTAAATATATTGACAAACACGAGGTCTAATGTTATTGTTAATTTTTAACATTTTCCAAGAATTTATTTCACAAAAACTATATAAATCAAAGTTAAAAAATTCTGTTTTAATTCGTGTACGTACGATTGCAGTCGAACACTTATTGAAGACCGACTGCTATCTGTCATTGTCAAAACGTAAATAAATGTTAGTGTATTTTATTAAATAGTTACGAGATTGCAACTAATTGTATTGCACTACACAGAGCACCATTAGAATACATGAGCAAAATAAAGATAAAAAATATAAATACCGCCCTAACGCGAATTTTGTTTACGTCAACGTGATTTTAGTTTTCAGAAAAAAAAAATGTTGACAATGCGCCCAAGCGTGTTTTACTCAAATTAAAATACAAATTAAGTTAAATTAAAAACTTGCTAACATCTTTTTTTGTTAACTTTGTTAGGTATAAGTTAAAAGCTAACTTATACCACTTTTATTTTTTCTAAGTTTAACTCAGAAAAAAAGAGTAACATATGTCAGTAAGAAGTTAAAATGTTCATTTATTTTTACAGAAATAATGAATAAATACCATCCAGCTTCTAAAATACCTACGCCTTATATTTTTAAAAACACCTATAAGTATTTGTATCAAAGTGAAAGTACCTACCTGTCACATAAATAATATATTATTAGTATAGGTTGCACGGTAACTGGTCAAAATATCGAAAAGAAGTGAAGCTGGACTATGTACATCGAAAAGTTAATATAATAATATTCGAGAAACTCTATGAATTAAAATAATAAATTACTAAAATTATATTTGTTATATAATCAGACGTCAGTAAATTGCAGTTATGAAATATTTAATTATATTAAAAGCGAGTATGTTATTTATTTTCTATCGTATTTATCAATTATTTATACACCACACACTATTAAGTGTCAAATAATGTTATTAATACCTACGTTCGGTATTTAAGACGTGTATTGTGTTCTACTTTTTTATGTCATAGAATTTATTAAATAAAATAAGTGAACACTATTAGTGGTGCAAACGGTTAAACTTATTGAGGAAACAAAATGTATAACAATACAAAATACTCAGTTCAAAGGTCTAATAACGTCTACTAATAATACAATGGCAAAAAAGAACCATCAAAGAATATCACTTAACACACAATTATCGTGAATATAAACTATATACATAAGTAAAATAAAAAATTACTTTTCACTCTTTTGAATTTCGTAACAATGCATTTTCGCTTTAATTTTTCCACTTTTTCGGTTTCACTTTTTTGTGAAAATCGAGTAGACTTTAAAGTTCAGCCTCTGTATCTCTGTATAATTTATAAGGCAAGACATGTATAAGTTGAAAACATAATTTAAAGGGGTGGGATACTTTTCGGCTAAAATAAACCTTTTCCTTTTCGGCTAGTTCCGTTTACGGGCATTTCGTAATGTCCATTTTCAGCCGGTAAAACATTTTGGTCACCACTTTAGGCGATTTAAATATTTTTCTTTTTAACTAACCAATTAAATAAAATTTCTTAAATTGGTTCTAAGTTATACTATATAGATGTATACATGGTAAACACCATTGTAACACATTAGTTGATTTGTAATTCATCTATAGATGTATTTAAATGAAAGTACTATATGATATATGACATTTATAAATAGAATAGTATTAAATATAAAAGTTATATCCTATCATGGTGACTGATGACAACCATAGATAATCATAGAAAATCGTTGACGACCATAAATGTATTGTCTATGATGACAACTTACAGTGATTTTGTATACAGGGATAATCACATAAACTAAAATATTGATAACATCAAATATAACAAACACGTCATGATTTAAGTATTTAACTAGTATGACAAAATGTGTACCAATCTTTACATTCATATTCAACCATTTTTTGTAAAGACTTTAATAACTGTGCACTAGTTAAATATAATAAATACAATTTTACGTAAAAAAATTCAAAGTGCTAATTTCCAAAATATTCTAAAACTATAGAAAAGTTTAGAGCCGTCAAGACAAAAACCATATTTATATAACGAAATATGAGAGAAGAAAGAGTCCAGGAATGGAATTTATTTATTATATGCAGGTACAACAGTTGTAAAAAAAAAAAAAATAGTACAATACAAAATTAATTTTTATGTGTAAAGTAATAGTATAATATAACCTATATAATATCACTTTTATTTTTGTAATAAAATGAGTGATATTAAAATTATTACAAACATCTTTCTCTGTATTCAGTAGTTAAAATTGATGACTAAAATAGTGTACCGACAGAAAATGGATATTACAGAATGATCGAAATTTGTAATGGCCAAAAAGGAAAAGTTTCATTTTTGGCTGAAAATAGTATCGTTAATTTAAATACTTCAATATATTTATCGTATATTTTATTTCATTTGTCTTAAACTAGAAGTTAACTGGGTGATTTTAAAAAAAATAACATATCGAGTTAAAGGTTAATTAAAAAAAAAAAAAAACTAACACGTTAAGTGTGATACGATTAAAATTAGTTTATAAACTGCATTCGGTTTTTCGTTCATATAGTTCAGCAAACTCAGGTCTCTGACTCGATAATTGAGAGCCGCAAGGGTTTGAGCGAAGGGTCAAGAAAGGGAATTTATTACTTTACTGTGTTTCATGCTATATGCATACAGATATGCATGTGCCTATTTATACAAATCTACAGTTAGTCAATAAACCCAATTGCAATCAATGTTTAAACAATTAACGAAACTATTCGTAGATTTTTTGATGTTCGATACAACCCGAAAGTATTAATATACCTTATATTATAATTGTGTCCAGTCACCAGTCACCCTAGTTGAATATTTCTTAACTAATGTCTTATTTACATTTAGGCATAACTCATAATAAACAAGATATTTGATAAAATAATCAAAAAATATTCAACTACTAGTCTACATTATTTTTTTTTAAAGTAGTATTTATGTAATATTTCTCAACAAAAGTCTTATTTAGATTTGGGCACAACTCAAAATAAACCAGATATTTGATAAAAAATATTCAACTAGCAGTCCAAACTATTTTAATTATTTCATTTAAACAATTATCCAATATCCATTTATGCAGTCAAATTAATTGTCTTAAAAAAATAAAAGTGCAATATATTCACTGAAATCACAGCATTTGACAAAGAGGGATTCTGATCCATAAGGGTTGGGAGTCACTGACACTCACGAGGAGCGCAACGATAAAAGACACACGCACCAATCATTATCATATTAATACTATTATTGTGTGTACCTATTGTTCGCCGAGACGCATCGCCGCGATTGCTGATTCACAGGTGACGTAGGTGACGACCCGCTGCTAGTGCTAATATTTGTCTGAAGACGTTCAATTGTTCGTGAAATTAACGCACACAAACAACGGTGTATTCCTATCGCGATTAGCTCGAGAATAACATTGTTGAATTAAACTTCGCCCCGCGCTTGGTTAGCCCCGGATTAAGACGCCTTCGGTTCGGCCACGTCAAATATCATTAAATCTCGCGAACGCCAGTAAGTTAGTAGGACGTGAATTATTAATCCATCACAATTACTTCGCCCTATAGATACCACTTTTATTCGCGTGGGGTAAAATTGTATTTCATTTTAATCAGGAATCGAAATCGATTTCAATAATAATAATAGTATTATTATTATTAATTTTTTGTTTTATTTAAATTGTCCTCGTTGATATTATAGTTTTTTTTTACAATTTGAATATTAGTTTTTTGGTTCTTTATTTCAATTTTGCAAACCGATATTAGTAATTTTGATTTCGATTTAAAAATAATATGTTATTTTAAATTCTAAATATCAGAGGCAAACAACCATTTTTACAATCATGTTTTTTTTTTTTTTATTTGTACACATTTTTGTATAGAAATACTTGTCCAAAAATTTCCACAAACAACTTTTTGAAAATTTTACCTCTAGATAGTACTTAAAAGAGAAAATTTTTCAAAAACTTTCAATTGTTTTGTCAAAATTTGGGGAAAACTACTGAAAATTTGACAAAAAAAATTTGGAAACTATGACAATTTAAACTTAGATAGACAGTAATATTATGATAAATATTTTAACACAAGAAAATGTTGAAAATGTGAAAAATAATGTTGAAAATTTTTTTCCAACACTTTTTTCTCATCAAAATTTTAGATTCTGAACCAAGTGAAGAAGCTTGTATTTTTACAATGATGCTATTGTCAAATTCTATTCGAATTTCGGCCACTTAGTGATACTAGCACTAGTAGCACTTATTGTTGAGCACCTAACTTATTGCATAAATTTGATCATTTTATATGAATAACGAATTGCATATGGCTTATTATGTTATTGAATAACAATTATTCAACATATTTATAATTACGATAATTGCATACAACATGAAGCTATTTTATGATGCTATTTTATGAAGCTATTTTATATAAAATGATTTATCATTTCTTTAGAATTCAACACACCTACCAAGAGTATCTTACCTGAGATGTAAAGAACACCCTAAGGTGTTAAGTGTACACTTTTTTCCTTTTTCTTCATTTATTGGATAAAAGAAAAAAAGTAAAGCAAAGTAATATAAATAGTAAAGTACATAAAAGTTTAGTAAAGCAATGATAAGTAAAGTGAAGACAAAAAAGTGGGACATGATTCGTACCATGGGTATTTTTCGTTCCTCTGTTTTTTTTTGTTTTTATTTTTTCATAATTAACATACTTCGCTCAGAATCGTATTGTTGAAGAAATGATTAATCGTTTCTTTAAAATTAAACACACCCACCAACTGTATCTAACCCGAGGAGCGAAGAATACCCATAGTGCGAAGTATGTCCGGTTGTTTAATTGTTATTATATTGTCACACGATATCGAATTAACATCGTTCTGATTTATATTTACGATTTTAATCTATTTATTTTTGATATGATTTTCAGTATTAATAATCATTTTCATTTTTACGGTTTCAACCTCCCCAAGTTATTTTAAGATTTAATCAAATCTGTTCTGTATTCAATTCTCTTTTTATGTTTTAATGTAGAGACTATGAAAAGAAATTTTTGTAAAAACGTTAAATTAATCATTTAAAGATAAATTATAGGTTAAGGTAGGTATAGAATTAAAGTAATTTAAAATAAGCTTTAAAAAAAAATTTCCACAAAAAACAACATTAATCGTTTTCTAGAAAATTGTGTTTTAAATTATCTATTTTATTTTAATTTTTTAAAAATTTATTTGTACCTATATTTTAAATCGATTATTATTTTCATATAATTTATCTATTTTAGTATTGTTTTTTTTTTCAATATAAATTTTGAATATAATTTAAATATAAACTTCAATAATATTTACATATTATAGTTGAATATCATACAAGTATGTATTTATATTTTCAAAATAATTAAAATGTTTTAAAAAGTTGTTATTGAAATATAAAATTGATTTTTAAGTCGATTTCTATCACTTACCTAAGTAAATTCATTAATATATATTTTTTTAAGCAGAACTAGTATAATACGGGAATAGGAAAAAAATTCGGAAGAATAAAATTAAGTATTTCCGGATATACCAATTTTAATTGTAATTGCAAAAAAATACTACAAATCGTAGAGATAGATAATGTCATGTTTTGACAATCTTATCCTGAGTTTTAATGCAGATACATAATTTTCTAAGTATACTCATTGACAGTATTTTGATATCTATATGGCTTTCAACCATAGGCGCAACTAGGTGGGGGCTTAGGGGGGCTAAGCCCCCTCAAAACCACTCATAGCCCCCTTAGATTTTTTGAAAATCGCCAAAGGTTAATGTATTTTGCAGGGGCTAAATTAATAAATAATAATTTTAGCCCCCCCAAATATTTTGTTCTAGTTGCGCTTATGCTTTCAACGTAACGCTTTGGAAAAACTTAAAATATATGAATGGAGCAAATAGTTTATTCATACATGTAGTGTAAATTTATGGGACTTTTCAGTTCTTCGATTTAGATTTGAAAGAAAATAAGAATGAGTTAAAAGTTTAAAACAATGTTTTTAATTCCTATTATTGTTTACATGGTTTAAATGTACATTTTGTCATAATTTTTGTCGATGAAAAAAAAAAAAAATTATATACTTTGAATTATTATGATAATATTATTGCATGTTTTTCAAAACAATGTCGGAGTACACCTTTTACAGATTTTATGTTTTTAAGATTTGTTGGCGCAAAAAAAAAAATAAGAATTTTTTAATACTTTCGTCAAAATATAAAAATGCCGAAAAGATTGCGACGAGATCGCAATTTCGATTAATGTTGTTATAGGTCCGTTCAGCGTTGGCCTTTTAAATTTTGTAAGACAAAAAAAAAATAAAAGGCAAGGTTTCGGTGAACAAACGTTACAGGTATATTATGCGTACAAATAAATGGGATATATATGTATGGACAGAGTCCCGTCTTTGTTATTCTATCGCAATCCGTTTGACGCTAAACCCTTAACAAGAATTTCGATATATAGTAGAAAATGTTCGTGCGTTATGAAGAAGAGCGAAAAAAAAAATAAACGTCTTATTGTACGTAAATATAAACACAACTATGCGTTTCCTTTTTCCGAAGAAATTCCAGACACCATACTTTTATGTTTTGCCGACCCGAATCGACACATTTTTTTTTTTTCTGTAGTGTGTTTTTTCAACAGATGAACATTTTTCACCCTAATTTAACCCAACGTATAACACTAGAGTGTTTTATTTTTTAAAAATATTTTGTTTTGAATAAACGTTTAAAAACGTTTAAACATCTAATTTAATTGCCATGTGTTTTTTAAACAAAATACTGATTGAAACTTTGGTTTTTATGAAGAATTTTAAGCTAAAATAACATTTCTAAATTTCAAAATAAATCATAAATTTACAGTGATGTGTATTATAAGGTGTCAGAAAAAAATTCACAAAAATTTCTTTTGTACCAAAATATTTCTAATATTATTGTCTATTTACATTTGAATTTTCATAAAAATTGGATAAAAAAAGATAGTTTCCAAGTCTTTTTTGTCAAAGTTTGAGACGTTTTTTTCCAATTGTTGAAAAATATATTGAGAATTTCGATAAATGATCCTTCAAAAGTACTATCTAGAGATGAATTTATAATCAAAAAAGTTACTGGTCGAAACTTTTCGACAATTATTTTTATACGAAAAAGTGTTTACTAAAAAATATAAACAACATTGTAAATATACTAGCTTCTTAACTCCACTCAGAATCTAAAAAAATACGTTAAAACATTATAAAAAACAAATTTTAAACGTAAATAATTGGTTTGTTAAAAAGAAGTGTTAAAAAGAAGAAATATTGCAAACACATTAAACATGTTTTAAACACTGTTTTTTTTTTAAATTTAAATACGTGTTTTTAATAATCCAATTTTTTACTTACTAAGACTGCTATTTCATTAATACCATGCATACAATTTTGAAATTAGACATTTTATACAATATTATTATTATTGTAAGTCACATACTTAAATGAATTATTAAAAATTCCCCGGAAATAAAATGATCCAAATGCGCTTGGGCGTGTGAGTGCAGTGATATACGCAGTGAGAGTAGGCTAAAGCTCTAAAATTGTGAGTATTTTATTTTATATAAGATGATAGTTTATACTGCAGTTAAATTAGATTTTTTTGGCACTGTTTTTGCGTTAAAAATAGTTTAACAAGTCTTTCGGTAGATCATAAACGTCATTTGAATCGTATATTATGAAACATTATTGTTATGTTGTTATCCAAAACAAAAAGAAAACTTACTAAATATAATTTGTGGTTCTAATTCGATTATTTTACACCGTTGAGTTTAGTTGAATTGTGACAAATTCAAAATAGTTACGTAAATGTAATTATCCCAAGAATCTGGAATATACATATTTAATGTATCTACACTTTATATTTTATTTCTAAACTATTTTCCACTCACACATACATATTACATATCTATAAAGTTATCAGAATTATATTTCATATGGATATTTGTAAATAATGGAATTTTGAGTACATAAAAAGTTGTCTGTATACACAAAGTCTAGATTCAAACCAGGCTTTATTCTAAGAATTTTTTCCAACTGCACATGAATAATAATAATATTTTTACAATGACTTTGGTGGGAGGGGGGCACAAAGCGAGATTCCCAATTGAAAACTTTATTAAAAAACACTGTCTACCTGCTTTTATTACTAATTTAGTTAAAAATAGTTTTAAATTATTTATGAATAATAACATATTTTCATGAGGTAGAGAGAAGGATTTTCGATTTTATTACAAATATCGGAAAAAAGTTTTTTTATTTTATATTGAGTCGCTTAAAATTTAATTACACCACATACCCCTACCACTATACATAACTAATGAATATAATTTAGCTTATAGATTATTTTGGGTCGCTTGATTTTCTTTTTAATAAATTTGAATAATACTATAATTGGTGATGATCGCTGCCGGCACGGATTTATAAAATCTGTAGTACTTCAGAATTTGTAATAAATTCAACATAACATGCATTTTCAACGACAGTAAAATTTTGTTTTTACTAAGCATTAGATAATATACAGATACTTGGTTTTTTCGACACATGAAATAATATATCGATAACGTAATTAAAAAAAATCTCGTAAGTCCAAATTTTATGAAAATAAGACAAAAAAAGTCACAAAATATAAATAAAATACGAATTCTAGAATTTATAAACCAAAATATAATGCAAAATATGATTTTATTTTAGGTTCGTTAATTTTGTCCTCTTAAAATTTTTCTCGCACGTATAATTTCAAAAATGTGACTCATGAGGTTTTCTAATTATTAGGCCATCGACATATGTTATTGAAAATATCTTCTGTAAAGCAAATTTAATTACATATCTCAACTCTTAAGTGCACATATTTGCTAAGTCAACTGCACATTTTATATTTCCTAATGCACAATTAGTGTCCTACTGCACCTTACAATAAAGCCTGATTCAAACCAATTACCCAATGACCACTCATTAAAAGAAGAAGGAAAATAAATCATCATCGAGTCCCGTGCTTTTCGTCTGGTGACAAGTATAAAAAAAAATTGAAAACTATAATTGTTTTCAAATAAAAAAAAAAAATATAGGGTGATTTTTAAAGTTGCTGTAAAAATTATGTTTTCCATAACTCATTTATTTCGTGTCACCTTAAGAATATTCTTTGAAGATACAAATTATTTTTTCCAAATGAAAACTCCCTATTTTGACTGCATAATTTTATTGAGGTCATTCTTTTGTGAATTTTAAAATATTGATATCAAAATTCAAATGAGTATTTTTTGCATTATTAAAATGTAAGTAAGGATATAGTGCTTTGCGCACACATCACGTACTACGTATGTAATTAATTATGCACCAAAGAGACTATTTTTCTTAATACTTAAAATTAAATAATTCAAAAACTACTCGTTGGAATTTTGATTTCAATACATCAAAATTCTCAGAAAAATAATCCGAATAAAATAACGTAGTTAAAATAGATTTTTTTTCGAAAAAAAAAGTTTGTATCACCACAAGAAACCGTTTAAGTGACATAAAAAAAATGAGTTCTGAAAAACATTTTTTTTATAGTAATTTGAATATTCCGAAAAGAAAATTCAAATTTTCAAATTTTTTACTGCTAAAAATGGAGTTGAGCATGCTTAAAAAAATCACTCTGTATTTATAACATCGATATTTGTTTCTAGTATTATGATTACAATTAATTAAAAAAACTAAAAAGGATTTTTGAATTTTGTTGTCATCAACTTAATTTATTTTTATGTACAAAAATATGATTCAAAAGGCACTATAATATATATATATAAATAATATTAATGTAAAACCACTAGCTTGTTTACACCATTCAGAATCATAAAGTAGAAAATTCAATTAATTCGGAACTCTACATATTACTCACGCATAATAGGTATATGTAATTTATTTATATTGTATGTTTTTCGTTGACGAAGGAGGCTGGAGGTGTTTTAGTACGGTAAATACTAAAGTCATTGTAGTTGTATACTCGAGTACCGATCGTTTGTAGAATTCTACGGAGGCGTCTTTTACACGTAATATCACGGTATAATAATACTGTGTGACTATTGTGGTATGTGTTTATTCGGTTTACGACGTATTATGTTAATTCTTTTTTTTCGTACCCAATATTTTATTCAATTCTTAGCGTGTTTTTGGTCTCCAATAACCATCACAACGATTAAATTACACCCTTTGGTCTCGGGTGGACGATTGGTTTTCCGTTTTGGCTGCGTACGCATAAAAACCCGATCTCGGGCAATGCGCTAAGTATGTTATTTATTATAAGTGAACAGTCCAACGGAGGAAATGACTACAGTGGTTTTGTATTTTAGTGAACACTTTATTATTATTAGTAATGACTAGGGCTCGGATTTCAATGCATTTGCATCTTCTTTTTGGGATATCTTACGCGATGCTTTCCAAGCTACAAATATGTTTCAAGTACTTCGTGATTTAACCACAATAATTTTTTGGGGCATTTT
>JAIPRM010006457.1:0-18645 GCA_025469315.1 Stegophylla sp. TES_Ste_2020 | reverse complement strand
GAGTTATTTATTTTTATACATTTATAATAAACAAATCGTCGGGGCGATTGACGCGCACCGCGCGCATACAAAACACACCGCTACTTGTTTGGGATACACCTACTGATAAGCGCCGCCGCCGCCGTGCAAATTTATCTGGCAACGACTGTAATCTCGTTCAGAATCGTCTTATTGAAGAAATGATTTATCATTTCTTTAAAATTCAATACACCCATCAAAAAATCCCACCCGTCGTGCGAAGAACACCCATCGTGCGAAGTATGTCCCGCTTTTTTTGTTGTTGTGACTTTAGTTCTTAATACAACGTTTAGTTGAAATATACCAAAAGAATATTGTTTTTATATTTTAGTATCATGCTATTATATTTATATATTATATCAGGGGTGGCCAACATGAATATGCTCACGAGCCGCATGGATAGATAAAATTATGTTGAGAGCCAAAAATTTATTTTGAATCCATTTTTAGTTAATGTAATTGAAAACGGATGTCCGGTATCAATCATATTGCAATAGTTAAGGCACTTCACGGAATAGAACTGTTAAAATTATTACGATGTGGTGGTTTTGAAAATTTTAAATAGAACTGTCGCTTTGTTATAAATGTTTGTCAGCATGTTTTTGTTTTAAAGAACCCGAAAATTAATTACTATGCACAGGATTTAAAATCAATTTTTTGAACGACATATTATTCTTGTGAATAACTTTATTGGACATTAAAAATAATCAAATCAAAATATAATTCAAATTTAACTAAACATCATTTTAAAGAATAACTTCGAGCCAATCTCACGTTAATAAAAACCCAGATCTTAAGCTCATGAAAACAAAGTATATGAAAAAATACATTAATTCAAAATTTAATAATTATTAATTCATACAATGAAGAAATTTTATTTTGTTTTTAAAATTCTATTTTCATACTCTTAAGGCCGTAATTGTTTAAAATCAAAAAAAACATGTGATCGATAAAAAAAATGCAATATTATAAAACAAGATAACCGTTTTTTTAGGAAACGAAATGCGAGCCACATACAACCATGACGAGAGCCGCATGTGGCTCGCGAGCCACAATTTGGCCACCCCTGGTATAGAGCATGAACTTATAATAGTTCATTTATAGCATTTATATATTAGAGCAAGGATATTCGTTTATGGGCTTATGATACTGTATTGTATAGTTGTATGCTACCTATAATGAACTTTTTTCTAATTTATTTTGTATTTTCTCTGAGACAATAAATGTATTTTATAATTTGTATTTACTTGTAAAAATCAAATGAACTTTGTATCTTGTATTTATTCGATGGAAATTGGAGTATTTAGTATTTAAATACAATAATAAAAGTATTTTGCCCATCCCTGAATGGGACTAGACTTCATGTTACATCTCTTACAAAAAATGTAATTGAAGTTGAAATTTTTGACCGGATGTGCTAAGGGAGAAAAAATATTTTTACCGAAAATACTATTAGACCTCAACGATTTTCCAGTTAAATTTAGAAGAGTTCAGTTTCCAATAAGTCTGTTTTGCAATGACAATAAACAAAGTCCAAGGTCAGACTTTAACTTATTGTGGTGTAGATTTTGAAAATCACTGTTTCTCATATGGAAAATTGTAAATGGCATTTTCTAAAATTGGAAGACCTGACCATTTATACGTTCATGCCCACAAAATAAAACTCTGAATGTGGTATACCAAGAGATTTTGACTTAAGTAAAATAATTTGTATAGAATCATTAGAATCATTTGTAAATATTATTATTATTATTATTATTATTATTATTATTATTGTTACTTTATTTATAATTCAGCTATTACTTACTACTATTTAACACTTGATAAAATTAAGCAAAATATTTTTTTTTCTTCTTTAAAATACAACAATGCGTTGATTTAAGAATTTCATTTAGAGGAAGCAAAAATTACACACAGGCGGAACCGAATAATTCATTTAATACTTTGCTTTGCTTTGTGACACTAGAAAATCCTTAAAACTAAGCCCGGCTTTTTGCCTATTATGTGGGGCTGAGTAGAGTTAAGAGTTTCTTGTTGATTATGTGATGTCGAGTGTGGACCAAGTCAGCGGGTTTTGTTTGTGGATACGTTTAGTAAATGTAGGCTGTGGTCGTGTTTGGAAAAGGAATTTTTATAACATAGATTTTGATTGTGTTTGGATTGAGTGCTGGATAGACTGGAAATTTGCAGATCGTAGGAGGGCCGAATTTCTCACAAATGGGCATGCCCGTGATTGTCCAGAGTCCTATGGTTTGGACTGATTCTAGTTTACGCCAGTAGGTGGGAGTCATGAAGGGGGCCCAGGAAGAGCCGACGTAACTACGTAAGTGAGTATAGGAGTAACATATAATTTTATTAGGTTAGTTTGGTTTTTAATGGTATGAGGTTCTTTTTGTTGAGTAAGAGGTAAAGTAGACCGCGGATGCGGGACGCTTTTTTTGTTAAGTTTGTGGTGTGTTTTCCGAAGGTCAGTCGACATTCGAGGGTTACTCCGAGATATTTCGCCTGTTTCTCCCGATCGATCGTCTGGTTGTTAAGTCGGAGTGGTTGCACGTTGGTTATTCGTTTATGTCTGAAAAGTATGCCTACTGTTTTGTTCGCGTTGATTTTAATGCGCCATCGGTGGAAGAATTTTTGTATTAGGTCTAGTTCGTGTTGTAGTTGAATGGCGGCGCGTTTAGAATTTTTGTTGGAGATAAAAAACATAGTGTCGTCCGTGAAAAGTGACAGTTGAGCTTTGTCAGTTGTCGGTATGTCGTTGATGTAAGTTATGTAGAGGGTGGGAGAGAGGCAGGATCCTTGAGAGACGCCAGCAAGGATAGGCCTGACCAACGAGAAGGACTGTTCGAATTTTGTAACGAAAGTGCGATCAGATAAAAAGGATTGGATAATTTTAATGATTTCAATTGGAATGTGGAGGAGGGAGAGTTTGTAGAGGAGGCCTTCGTGCCAGACACGGTCGAAAATTACATAATAGGAAAATATAATATTTAAAACAGATCCCAGTAAGACCAAGCAACGTCGAGTAACTAGTAGGTACGATATACTGTGGTTACTGGTTATTAAGCGAAATTGTTACACAGTAGAGCTGTAATAGATGGCGAGACCAGTCCGTTCGAAAACGCTATCTATTGTTTATCATTTTTAAAGAAAATAGGATAATATCAATATTCAAGATATTATATTGGATTACGATTTCAAATAAAATATGTTCAAATACAAAACCTTAGGAAACGGTAATTCTATTAGCTGATAAAAATAAATAATTGAACTTTTTTAACTTTTTTTTTCATTGATTACTAATGACGATATATACTAATAATGATAATTTTTTTTCGATTCTTTACTAATATTGATAATTTGATTCTATCGGAAACGCGGACTAAGATAGACTATCTTAGTCCGTGATCGGAAGATTCGTTTTGATACCACGTCGCTAAATATCACAATTTAAGATAATTATTAAATAAATAAAATTAAACAAAAATATCATTGTAAAATCACAAGCTTTTTCACTTCGCTCAAAATCTAAAACTACCAATATCTTCAAAATTTGAAAAATATTGTCAAAAACTAAAAAAGTTAGAAAATTTGAAAAAAGTTATTTTTTGATTTTGAGCGAAGTGAAGAAGTTTATGATTTTACAGTGATGTTTATTTTTTAAATTTTCTTTTTTCTTATTTTCCTGGAAACGCTTTTTTGTAAAGAATACTTCTCTAAAAGTTTCGATCAGTACCTCTATAGATCTAAGATCACACACAGGTAGTACTTTAGGGGAGTCATTTTTCAAATTTCTCAATACTTTTTTCAAAAACGCTAAAAATCTGTCGAAAAATTGAAAAATTATACTATTATCACCGGAATTTTTATAATATTGAAAATTGTTTCTTAACATAACTTCAAAAATAATGTAGCTAGAAACTTGAAACTTTCACTAACTACTAAAAATAATCACGAGAACACTTCATAAAAATTTCAAAAATATTTGATCAATTTTGAGTTAAGTATAGGATTTTTAAAATATTGGGAATTTCTTGTTTCTTTTTAGTTCTTATGTAATTAAATTTTTAATTCTTCATATTTAAACTATACATTTTAATATGACCTCACTCATGAATATATGTCTAATTGACCTGAAAAATTTTGTAAGTCGTAGGCCAACTTTTTCCTCTATAATAGTTTGTACTTCGAATTTTTGACGAAATTCGTTAGTTTTGTCTAAAATCACACTAACGTACCCACTAAAAAAAAATTGGTTCAACCGATTTTTCTGAAACTTGGTACATATAGGTGGAGAATTTCATTGTGAATATTTTGGTGTAATAAAATTTCTACCGACCAACTTTACAAGTGTTTGATTGAAAAAAAAAATGGAAAAGTACGCACAAATATTACAATACATTTCTAGTTTAAGAACTTTGAAGGTTGTTAATATTTTATCGCAATCTTATGTATTTTTCGATATTGAGTATAATTCCAACAAAAACACTCCGTCAACTTCGTGTAAAAAAAACGCTAAGTGATAAAAAAATATTTATGGATGAATGCTATAAAATGTGTGATATAACGTAAAATGAGGTGAGTAGAAACAATTTTGAACTTCATAGTAATTTTTGAAACATTTCTTATTTGAGCTACATAGTTCATCAATATGTCAAAGTACTGGTTTCTTTGAGTACTTAAAATATATTTTTTTATCAAAAGATTATTTTATATATTTTTTTAAGTGTTCTGTTTCTATTCCCTGAAAGATGGTGTCAATAGGAACATTCATGGATTTTTATACATTTTTCTATTTCACAAACTGAATGATGAATAGAAACGAATTTTGGTATTTTTAAAAAACTTAAGACAACATTTTCTATGTAAAAATTTTTTATATAATTTTTACCTTAAATAGATATTAAGTAAGAGCATAACAATAAAAACCCTTCTAGGTCTTTAAAATAATTTTAAATCTATATTATATAAAAATCTTATCTTATTATATAAAAAAATTCCATGCGGGATCCTTGGCGAAACGCAGTTTTATTCGTTTTTATTCCCCACGACTTTTTCGTCCGCGTTCGTCGCTCCCCGGGGTAGGCTTTCATTTTCGGAACTATTTTCGTGATCGTTTTCGATTTTTTCGCCCCCCGTTTTCCCGATTCGACCGGATGAAGACCGACATTCCAGGGATGCAATTAGTAACCGACGTGATCGCGTGCGTGCGAGCTCCTGTTATCGTCTTCCGGTGTCTTCTCTCACGCCGGTGTCGAGTTCCGCCTTCTCATTCTCGTTGTCCGATAATAGATTAGTACCTTTCTCCCGATCCGGAACGTTATCTCGCCGCTTAAATGGTCGACTTTTCGCTTGTTTTCAACTCGATAGGTAGGTAGGTAGGATAAGGTGTAGGACGTATAGGACTGTTTCTGGTGCGTGCGAGTTCGCCGGTTTGCTTATCGCTACGAATTTTTGCGTTTTTTTTTCTCGAATTGATTACCCGTTTTTCTTCTTCTTCTTTTTTTTTTGACTTGTTAATTATACGTTTCCTATACCTATGCGGATAATCGTTTTTATTCCGTGTCGTGACTTATAAGAAATTATTAGTTATTATGCATAAACATTACAAAGTCTGTGACTATTTATCAAAATGAACGAGCAGTAATAAAATCATTACGCGTTACAAACACTCATATCCGTAATATGTTATTTTATAGACCATTAATCTATGGTATGATAAATATAATAATTCTTATTGTACGCTGAAAGTATCAAATAACTGATGTATATTATGTAAAGTTTTAGGAAATTTATTTAAATGATTAATAAAATATAATAATACTACTTTATAACATGATGGGTAAACTTATGTATATTTTATACGGTTTTTTTAATAAAAGATATTTTTATTGATACCTACGTTGAACATAATAATTATTAAAGACTACTATATTGATTTTGATATTAAACTGTGTTTATTGTATAGTATGGATAATATTAAACACCATTGAAAATACCCCTAATACTTACCTATATATATATATATTAACATCATTGCAAAAACATTAACTTCTTCACTTTATTCCAAACCTTAAATATAATGCTATGTTACAGATATTTAATTATTCATTGAATCATACAGGTAAGTGTGTAATAGGCCCCATACACGTTCAAACATTTTGCACAACAGAGGTTGTTGTGCAAACAGTTGTATAGTGTATAGTGTTGTTTGACGTGTTGTACAATTAGTTGCACGAAATCAAACATGTTTGAAATTAGTTGTACAACGAGTGGCGTTGCGCAATTATTGTATCGTTGCAACGTTAGTTCGCGCTAATTTTTGTATAGTGTATGGGTGACGATGTTTGTACAACAAGTTTTTGTGCAACGTCAGTTTGCGCAAAATGTTTGAACGTGTATGGGGTGCTTAAGATATGATATATCAGTTTACCTATTTCGGTATGAGATTAGAATTCCTTACAAAAGGATTTCAAAATGACACACATCACTCTTACAGCTCCGATATTACCTAAATTACAATATTTTGTCACAACACCTTTTATGAGAGAGTATTTTGATAATTTTTAACAAACAATCGGTTAAGATTTTTATATTATACAAGATACGAATTGTACAGTATCATTTTAGACTTTGGCAGACGAATATCTTACAGTAGACTACTCTCACGCAATTAGACCCCGTAATCGAGGACTATGCAAATTAAGTATTTCACTGAGAATAATATTCACAAAATATGACAAACATTTGATGAAATCGTGTTAATTTAGATATTAAAGACTATTGTTTTTATGGCATGGTGCATAACATTATATATATTTTTTATAAGACTTTTAGATAAATTGTAGGTATGTGTGTTAAAAATGAACCTGATATATTACGCCACATTCATATTTAAATTTTTTTTTTGCATTGACAAATTGAACCTCAAATATCAAACAACAGATGTAAATTATTCAAACTTTGTATTATTATTATTATTATGTTTTTTTTGGTTAGATACACCTATACAGTAACTAATAAGACGATAAGTCTTTTTTACATTTGCACCTACCTATTAAATTTTATGGCGAATTCAACCCATGACGCTATAGTTAAATTTATCCGTTTGAGTATGATTATGAGTAATTTATCGTATGAGTACTTACATTGAAAGCACTTTTCACCCTAAATAATAAGAGAACCATACTTTGATTTCAATTTCATGCCCTACAGATTTACATTAGCAAATCGTATATTTTGACATAAATAACCCTTGATTGCAAAATTATATAAAATTACTACCTCAAAAAGGTGTGGTGTCTGTTAGAGAATGCTCTATGACGCCGTAGGCAGCTTCAACCATATAAGGGAGGTCGAGGCCCGCAGGGACCGGCCAAACGCACGGTCTCTAAGTACACTTGGAAATACATGTCACTCAAAATTATTCTTCAATTCTCTTTTACTGTAGCCTCCACACCTGTATTTCATTCGACAGGTGTCCCACTTTCAGCTATATAAATTTCGACACGAATAGCCCTTGATTGCAATAATATATAAAGTTACCATACCAAAAAAAATTGGTGGTGTCCGCTAGACAGCGAACGCTATATGACGCCGTAGGCGGCTTCACCCATCTAACGGAGGCCGAAGCCCGCAGGGACCGGCCAAAAGCACGGTCTCTAAGCACACTCGGAAAAGTATCTCACTCAAAATTATTCATCTATTCTTTTTTACTGTTGTCTCTACACCTGTATCTCACACGAAAGGTGTCCCACTTACAGCTAGTTAAATTTAAGTTTTTAATAAACTTCTTCAGCTTCTTTGTATGTTATCTGAAGTGCTTTAATCGCTCTGATTGCAGCTTCTAAGTCATGTTTATTAAGTTTTTTGTATTTTTATCTTCTTTTAGATATACATACGACCCTTTACTAGCTGAGTGTTTCTATTCCCCCCAAAAATGATAAAAGTCATTAAAATCAACCTGTTGAAATATTTAAGTAATTGCAGGAAATAATACTGACGATTAATCAAACTTAACAATGTTTCAAATACTAAAACTATAAAAACAAAAAACATGTTAACAAGAAACTTAGATTTTGATAACAATTTGATATGAATATAATCACGAGTGATTATAAGTGCTTATGTCATAGACATATAATACAGTGAAACCTCCCTTAACGGACACCTCCAAATAGCAGACGGTAACATTTTCACTATTTATGTATAGGAAAACCTCTAAATAACGGACACTTTTATGACATTGATATTAGTAATTTTTATCTTTAATTAAGAATTATTTTGGAATAACTAAATAAAAACCTCAACTATGTATTAAATTATCTTATGTGTACATTATTATGCAGGCTGTACATATATGAAAATCTTATCTTATCCGTTCAGTCATTGAAATATTATTGCGTCAACGAAATATTATTGAAACTAATGCATTGTCCTATGTGCGTTTAGTTGTGTTTGTGATACCAACGTTTATTGTAGTGCAAATTTATTATACGTAAACTAAAGTAACAGATTTTTTTCAGAAATGATAGTTTTTATTTTTTTAAGATGTATTTAATTAATGTAAAAATAATATACTCGTAAATTAAAATTATTGAATTTATTTATTTATTAAAAAAAATGTTTTCCTCTAAATAGCGGACAAAATTTCGGCGACCGAGAGTTCCGCTATTCAGAGGTTTCACTGTATTATATGTCTAATGTATATGACTTATATAGTATATATTTAATATCTATGTAATATACTAATATATATATATATAATGAACTAGTTGTAGTCACGGACTAAGATATATTAATTAATTAAATTAATTATTATATTTAACTTTTGTATGAACGACCACTGCTAATGGAAAGCATTTTTATTTTAATATTGTCAGCAGATATATCACGTGTACAGATAATACCGCATTACCTGTCCGTCACCAACGAAATCTGGTCGCCGTCTGGGCTGTTTCTAAATATGATTGAATGTACTGTCTATTAGTTTATAAGGTCCATGACTTATACATTTAAATACTTGAGCCATTATAATATTAAGATATATTATATAAACTAATGATATAGGTGATATGTGTATTATTCATCATATTGTATGGTTTAGTATGTTTAATAAAGTTTGTTAAAAATTGAACATTGTATGAATAGAAGACATTTATTTTTATTTATAATATAACCTTACTTATTATGTCTGCTGTAAATTTTATAATTTTTTGAATTAATTATAATATAAAATACATTTATTACCTTTAAGTGAGCTCAAATAGAAAAAACTAATAATGCATTTACTTTTACTAAAAACTAGATAGCATAAATATTTACTTAAATTACGTAATAACACATATTATATCCACATGACCACATATACATTATAATCCATATAAAATTACACGTTGCTTTTAATGGGTTTTTATATTCATTCATCAGCTCTTTTCTAATTTTAATAAATTTAAAAAAAATATACGGGTCTTAATTAATTTTTTACCCTAGGCCAAAAATAGCCAGATCGCCCATAGCAGTAGCTTTTTGATCCAATACTTCTTTCAGTATTTTATTTTGATAATAAAAGTCCATAATCGAGCAATGCACATGAAGTCTGTCACTGTCCATCATTTAATACACATCAATACAGAATATATATCCCCAAATTAACATGGACCAATAAAATCATTAGTTTTAATTATTTTGCTATTTTCTTGAGTTAAATACATAACCATCAAGTGAATTAAAATTTTTCAAAATAAATTGACAGTGGTTTTTCTTAAAATAGTAATATGTTAATGACTTTACTAAAGGAATCAATCAAATCATAAACTTTTGAGATTGTGTTCATACAATTTATGTTATTCATATTTTCACACAAAAAAACCTTATCAACTATATTATATACATATAAAAAAAAAGTAGTCCGAAATTCAAAACAATTCACATAGTACATAATTTCATAATTTATCCATTGTAATTATTTTTAAAATTATTATTTTTACAAAACCAATAATTATATAATAATAATATGACTAGTTTAAAAAGCTAGAATGGTGACAAAAAAACAAAATTAATTATATTTAAATATTAATTGTAAAAATTAAGTTATCTTTTTTAAATTGCATAATCTAATTTTTTATAAAAAGTGCTTTTTTTTCATTGATATGAAGTATCAGGTTAAATTATAAAATTTACATTGATAAAAAATTATAAAAATCAAAATATAGAAATTTATAAATCAAAATGTATATTCATAACTGTTTTCTATTGAGATATATAACATTTATTCCTCAAATAAAAGAGATCTACTAAGAATAAATATTTACAAGTTACTAAAACAGTCTTTTTACAAAATGATTTACTCAATGAAATAAAATTATTGTCATTGAGGAAGCTGAATAATCATTACATTAATCTCTCTTTAAACATCTTCAAAGTCAATATTTCATTTGAGAATTTCATAATAACAACATTATATATGTTAACCATTTGTCACATCTTTCAATTAGTTATAAATGAGCATGTGAAGAGGGCAAACCATTTATACGACAAACAACTTCTTGTCTAACATTCTCTAAAGTTTGATAAATTGTGCGGAATGTTGGACGAGAATCAGGTTTTCGACTCCAACATTGTTTCATAAGTTCATATGCTAGTTTTGGAGTATTGTCAGGACAGCTCATAACATTACCATCTTTGATAAATTTAACTACTTCTTCATGAGTCATACCATAATAAGGTTGGAGAGCAAATGAAAAAATTTCCCATAGACACACACCAAATGCCCAAACATCTGATTCAACAGTATATTTGTTGTATAAAATACTTTCTAAAGGCATCCACCGAACAGGGATGGCATCATGTTCATCGCCTTTATAATAGTCTTGTAAATACATCTTTTGCGAAAGTCCAAAATCAGCTATTTTAACTGTCATTGTATCATCAATCAAACAATTTCTAGTAGCCAAGTCTCTATGCACAAACTTTCTATCAGACAAATAAACCATGCCCGAAGCAATTTGTTGAGCTATTTTCAACATATCCAAATTTGTCAGATTTAAATCTCGAAAAACATCACCTCTTACTTCAGTTGAATGTATAATGTAATTGCTAGGTGCACATGAACGTAGAAATTCATTTAAGTCACCACGACCCATGTATTCAAAAAGTAAACACATAGGCTTTCCTAAAGCACATACTCCTAATAGTTTAACAATATTAGGATGGTCAAACTCAGATAATAAGCAAGCTTCTCGTTCAAAATCAACTTGGAGATCATTTGAAGCTTCATCTTTTAACATTTTCACAGCCACTAATGTAAATTCTTCATCTTTTAACAGACCTGGAGCTTTAGCCTGAAAATGATAAAATATACTGACAGAACTAAAATTTAAGACCAATTGTTTTTATTGTCCAACCTGAAATACTCGTCCAAAAGCTCCTTGTCCCAAATCTTTAACATATATAATATTGTTTCTGGGAAATTCAAGCTTTTCTAATTTTGGATTTGAACACATTCCATATTGGTGATAAGCAGAATTACTTGGTAATTTATCTAGATCAATATCAACTTCCTGTAATCATTTATGAAAGATGTAATCAATACCTAGTCTAATAATAAGATAAATTATAAATTAACGCTGTAGCTATTTACTCGAGTTTGAGTTGATCTATATGAAGTTTTATTGGATAGTAACTTGTTGCACAACACTAATATTAAAACTGAAATTAAAAATATCAGAACTCCAACAATCACTAGAAATATATGCAAATGTGTAGTTGATGTTTGATCAATGAATGTTTCAACATAATTTATAATCATTGAAATGGTGTTGATTGTTGTGACATTGTTAATAATATCCAATTTTGTTTCCACTGTTTCAGTAATATTTTTATCTGATCGTTAAAATAATCATAATAATAATGAACTATATTTTCTATATTAAAACTGCATAAAAAATTTAAGTCTTACCGCAAAATGGTATATCACATTTTTGCCATCTTACATCTGGATCCATAGTATAACACCATGGAGAAGATACTTCACCTCCGGCATTTCGGCAATAATTTTCAGAATTCTGTATTTCTGGGAATACATTTGGTGGCCTTACAAATTCATGGGGGGTTTTAGAATCCCATCGCTGACATTGCAAACCTGATTTAGTAGAATTAACAAATCCTTGATAAAAACGACCATTACCACGCACACAGTCAACTAAAAAATTATAAATATTTATTAATCTTAAAATATAAAATATAATTATTAAATAGTAAGAATTTATACTTATCCGATTAAAAAAAAAATATGTGTGTGTATATATATATATATATATATATTATTACTTTAACCTAACAAATAAAAAAACAATTATTAAATTTAAACATATTTACTGGTTATTTCATCTTGTTTTAACTCTGTTAGCATAGCATGTGAACACACTGCTTTTCCATTTTTTGAATTGTGTGGTAGATTTTCACACTGGGGCAAAGAAAAATGTCCTTTAGACTTATAAAAAATTCCCCGCTGCTTATTTGCTTCAATTATAGCCCATTCTTTATAACAAAATAGTTCTCGTACAGCAATACAATCTTCATAACAAAGTGGAAGGTAAGTATCTTGATAGCAATGAGGAAATGCATATAAGCATAGCAATTTCTGACAAAAAAAATGGACATACTATATACATAAACACAACTTAAATTTAGTTCTTAAATATACAATGGGATAATTACTTCAGCTGCTGGTCTACATGTTTTTGAAAAACTAGGTAACATTTCATCCCACAATCCAGTTGTAATGATTTCACTTTGCTCACTTCCTTCATTTTCCAATGTATTATTAAACCATATAAGAATTGAAGCATTCAAATATTTTCTACATATTTTTCCATTATATTGAGCACAATAACCTTTAGGTGAACCTATAATGTAACATTAATAATTATTTCAAGTTTTACAGCATCTCATATATATATTAAATGGTAATCGATCAACTTTTTAGCTATTATCTCATATAAATCTAAGGTGACTCAAAAACATTAAAATTAAAAAAATTCTCTTTCAAAAATATAAAATTAAATTTGTAAGTACTCAAATAAAAGTTTGTTTAAAATAAAACACAAGTTTATAATAAAATATTTAAAATCAAAATAATACATAATACTCCATTTAGAATATAAAGCAATAAGGAGATTTTTCCAATCAGAAAAATCTATATTTAATATAGATAGAAAAAACTTATATTTTAAATATAGGACAGACTAATAGTATTTACTAATATTATTCACACATCATATGTACACAAATAATAATTTGAGTAAGTTAAACTACTACATAAATTGTTGATGCAAATTTACTATTATATTAGTATATTTATTTATAAAAATCTTGATCCTATTTTAATCAATGATGTATTGGAATGTATACTGTATACTTACTTTTCTTGTTTTTTTTTTTTTTTTTGAGTGTTTACTCTCTAAATGTAAGATGATACATGGGTATATAGGCGTATAGCACCATATACCTATTTTTAATTATTTTAATAATAGGTACCGATTGTTTTTAGTTCTTTGTTAGGTAATTAAACGCGGATTCAAAGTGATCAGCCCCCAAAAAATTTAAAATGCATATTAAAAATGTTTAAGGTACCTATGTATTTGATCTATTTTTATCTAATCCCTCCCTTAAATTTAAGTCCTAGATCCTTCACTGTGAACTAGTTACCAGGCGTAGTGTACAGACATGGTAAGTGACATTTTTGGTGAAAATGTGTAAAGTACACCATACATTTGTTTATGTATATTTGTTAAATGTCACTTACATCATTAATGCATTATACCGTAGATAATAAATATTCACAAAAAAATTGTCAAGCACTAAGTATTTATATCTGATAATGATAATAATGCCTGAAAGAAAATAAATATTTCGAGCAAAGCAAGAAAAAAATTTAATGACTTAATCATAAGGTTTTTATCATTATTACCTAGGACTTAAGTTAGCTACTATGTGAAGAAGGCATATACCTATGAATATTTTTAACAATACATCACTGATTTTAATGTTCTGTTAGGTGTGAGAAAAAGTAGTTTTATAAAATATATTTTATGATTTATATTTGTTTGGAAATTAGGTAGGTATGTCCTTATTCAGAGTACCAAGAGACAAATCATTTGTTTAAATCAAATCATCTTTTAGTTTAGTCAAAACCGAATTTTTTTAGAGTGATAAAAATGCTAAGTAATACATAAAATTAAAATATTGATATTTAAATTTAATTATTTAATCATGTACAGAGGAGGAAAGGTAATTATTCTTCAACTGAATTAGGTGAAAAAACTTTAAAAATTCTAAAGTAACCCAAATTATCAATTTATCTAGGAAGTGATGATTAATAATTTTGTAAAAAAATAACTACAAATATTTCATACTTAACTAATTCATCCTAATCAATAACTAGGTACCTACATGATTTTTATTAATTATATTATTTTATTTTTTGTCAATATTAATTTGTATTTGTACAATTAATTGTTAATAACAATTAATAATATTTTAATAATTATTAACTTATGGAGTACACTTACTCATTTGTATTGTTGTTTTGATACATGAAAACCATATAATGACCAAGAAAGAGATACATTTTATGACATCCATTAGTTATTTAGTGTTTTTATGAAACTGCATGTCATTTAAATATTTTTAATGTAACTAGAATATTATTTCGAATATTTAATTTACCTACAAAAATATACATTTATTAGTATTATGTAAAGCATATACAATATACATGAATAATAGATGAATAAATTATTACCGTATTCTGAAATAAGTATTTAAACAAGTGCGTAGTGTTGTTAACTTAGAAAAGTATTTGTAAAATAATTTGAAGACGATGACATGAAATCAGACCAAAAACCATTTTTAATTTCTTAAAACCATAAAATTATTGATTGATTTCTAATTACCAATAATTATAACAAACATAGTAAGTATACAGCATGCACAGTTTTACATATAAGCAATAGAAACAATATTACACAGGTCTAAGATTATATACGATACTTATACTTAACATTGGTCACTATTGATAAGGGTTTGGTACTGATAAACACATTTTGTCCCGCGGGCATTGAATAGTGCCAATTACACTATTGATTCAATTCAAGGCGTCGTTGAAGAGTCAACCAAGTTTCACATCATTACGTTATCTTGAAAATGAAATATCTACACGATTTATCTCATTACTACACGATAATAATTATCAGTTTTGAAGAATTAAACTTAAAAGTTGAACTAAAAATAATTTTGTTACATACCTACATGGCTACATCATAAACGAAAAATGAAAGTTGATTTTTCATATATTCCCTTTCACCTAATAAATATTCCATAAATAATTTCAAATTACAATAAAATATAAACATCATAATAAAATAAAGCGCTACAATTGTCGTAAATCAACATTAATCCACTATAACATCATGTGTACTAATATTTATCGTGGCATCTCTAATCAGCCATGGTTGAAAAAAGTGCAAAATAATTAGTTTACCGAGCAAGATTCGAAACCTGGTACCATTGCATTCAAATGTGACGCAATAATCGGTACGCCGCAAGAACAACATTAAAAACTGTTGAAATAGTATGTAGGTACCTATTCAGTATTTAATATGATAGGTAACCAAAAATATTTAATTGGAAAAATATTGATGCACGTGGTTACGTGGATATAATTCATATCTTCATATTCATCGTCGAAAAATACATAAGATGGCCAGTGGCCATTTAAGGGCGGGGCACGAGGGGTCCGTGCTCCCTCTATTCACCATATTTATACTTTTTATAACAAACAACATTTTATATTATATTATATTTTGCGTCATATCGATTTATCTTTTTTTATTTTTGTATAATGCAGTTATATCAATTAAACTAATTATATTATCATAACCAAACCATAACCAGTAACTACAAAGTAATGTTTATTATCATATTTTCACATCATATAGTTTATTAGAGACGTAGTAATTCGATGTCACGCTTCTATAAAACACATCTTTATTCTTGTTCTTACAATAATGTTAATTTATATTTATCAAAAATTTAATTTTTTTATCAAAATCACTCAAATGACTCGACATGTTTATTAAAAAATAACGGTTTTTATTTTTTTGGACTACTGTGCCATGGGTATTCTTAGCTTCTCGGGTCAGAAACTTTTAGTAGGTTTCGGTGGGTGTGAAGAATTTTAAAGATAAATAATTTCTTCAATTATACGTTTCTGAACGAAGGTAGTTAGTGGTTAGATATATAAAGAACTATAATAGTCGTCATTTCCAACACACCCAGCAAGAGCATCTGAACCGAAAAGCGATGAATACCCGTGGTGCGAAGTATATTAAGCTTTCTTGTTTACGCTTTACTTATCTTTGCTTTACTTTACTTTTTATTACCTAGTAAGCAGTGGTGTAGTCGTAAATATTGTTTTGGGTATACACCTCGATTCGTAAATATATAGAAAGTGGGGGGGTTCAACCTCCAATATATCAATCAACAATATTATTTATATGACATACATTGTTACATAATTTAGATTTTACCTATTTTTAGATTCTGAACAAAAGTGAAGAAGCTTATGTTTTTACAATGATGTTTATTTATTTATTTTTTTTTTTCTTCCTCTGTGAACACTTTTTCGTATAGAACTACGAATCCAAAAGTTTCGATCAATAACTTTATAGATCCAAAATAGAACGCAGATGGTACTTTTGAGAGGTAATTTTTCAAATTTCTCAATATTTTTTTTAATAATGCGAAAAAACTGAACAAAAATTTTCAAAAAACGGCAAAATATGCAATTACCGCAATTTACGTAAAATTGAAAATTACTTTTTGACATAACTTCTAAAATAAAGCAGCAAAGGACTTGAAATTTTCACCAACCACTAAAAATAGTCACAAGAAAATTTCATAAAAATTTCAAAAAGATTTGATCAATTTTGAGTTAAGTACAGCATTTTGAAAATTTCGGAAATATCTAACTTTTTGTTAGTTTTTATGTAATAAAATTTTTGATTTTTGATATTAAGACTTGAAAATTTAATATTATCTCACTGACTTATACGTCTACTTGATCTGAAAAAATCTCGAAAATCGTTAGTTTTTTTATAACCGTTTGAAGTTAGAATTTCGACGTAATTCGTTAGTTTTACCTAAAATCACGCACTTTAACGTACATATAAGAAAATTGGCCAAACCGATTATTTTGAAATTTGTTGACTAGATAGAAAATTTCATTGTGAATAATTTTTCTTAATAATTATATATAAAATAAAATTTATAATTATTAAATAAAATTTCTTACGGACAAAGAATTAAACATTTTACAAGGGTAAGACTGAAAAAAACTCGAAAGTACAGTAGGGTAATTGTCATTCGCTTATCTTATCGTATGTATTTTTCGACGCTAAATTTAATACGATACAAGTCGGTAATTACGGTGTGGCCTTTGGACTGCCGCCCAAATACATTTCTAAGAATCACAATGCCTTATCAGTTGTCACATATTACACGGACCGCCATGTTTATGTATACATGTATATTGTATATGTATATGTTTACACTATTAAATAACAGTATCTAACCTACTATTTTATATTTATATTATTAACTTTCTTCCTTTTTACAATGATGTTTATTTTTTGTGCTATTAATTTGAGGGGCAGAACCTGTGTGAGAAGGGGCGAATAGACAAAAATAAATTAAATAAACATCGACTTTATACTTTTCTCTTTACTTTTTTAAAATTCGTAGAAGGCACATCGCCTCCCCTAGTAGATCTACATCTTAGAAATCTGTAGTTGTATTGTGTATACTTTTTAATTTTATTGTTTTATTCACTTAATATCATATTTTGTTACATGTTAATACATTTGTAATGTATATTTCAATAATACATTAATTGAATAAATACATGCATATTTCGTACGTTTTAGTGCATATAATTCCGGGTCTGATATTTTCTTTTCTTATATTATTAACTTCCTTCGTTCAGAATCGTTTTACTGAAGAAATGATTTATCGTTTCTTTAAAATTTAATCCGCTCGTCAAGAGAATACCACCCGCCGTGCGAAGTATGTCCGGCTTTTTTCACGTATTATTCTCTATTTCTACCTACTAAAGATATAAAATATCCATCATTTCCTATAGGCAGTTGTTCAAAAAATGATAACAAAGTTTCAAAGTCTAACAAGCAGATTCCCCAAACCAGGGGCGTCATTTCAGTTTTTTTTAAGGGGGTGCCAAATTTTAGTAAAGCCATTTTCAAATATTCAATACTAGGTACCATAAATACCTAACACTTAAAAATGTTGTATTTAAAATTAAATTAAAAATGATAAGTACCTTTCATTTTGATAAAAATAGTGAAAAAAATTCTGACTAGGGGATAATCTTAATGGATGTCTCGCTTTTTAAAGAAATGATAAATCACATTCAGTAAGACGGCTCTAAGTAGTGCTTTAGTTTGTTATTCTGGACAATTTTATTAAAAAATTATATGGTTGGTTATCCACAAAGAAAAAAGTAGTATATTGTATTTAAAAAATGTACGTACAAAACTACAAATTTGTCTA
>JAIPRM010006456.1:0-15332 GCA_025469315.1 Stegophylla sp. TES_Ste_2020 | reverse complement strand
TTCCGTTTCATTTTTGTCAAATTGTGGGTTGTTTTTTATAAAAAAAAAAAAAAAAAAAAAAAATTAAGAATTGATAAATTCAAAAAATGACATCTTTAAAATACAATCTAGAGGCGAATCCGGTTTCGAAAAGTTATTGATCGAAACTTTTGGACAAGTATTTCTATACAAAAAGTTGTACACAGAAAAAAAAATAAACATCATTGTAAAAACACTAGCTTTTTTACTTCGTTCAGAATCTAATAATGTTCTCACATTGAAAATGAACCAAAATTTGTTTGAATTTATCCGCCCCTCTTAATTTGAGAGGTATTTACATAAAATGTTCACAAAGCTCGCACGATAGACTGATCACAGAACTAATAGCTCCATACCTACGATTCGGCCTATTATATTTATTCATAATCGTTATCACCGCGACTCAGGTACATGTAATTAAGTATATTTTATAATACAACGGTATTTTCACTGTAAAAGTGGAACACCAATTTAATATAATTGTAATATTGTCGCATATTTTTACAAAAATTAAAATTAATGTTACATTAAATTTGTGTTACTCAAACCGTACCAATTACACAATCATTGCAAAATTTGAGTTTAGCGGTCTCATAAACATATAAATTGATGTAAAATATAACTTTTTAAAAAATGTAAAA
Source organism: Stegophylla sp. TES_Ste_2020 (assembly GCA_025469315.1). Classification (NCBI taxonomy): domain Eukaryota; kingdom Metazoa; phylum Arthropoda; class Insecta; order Hemiptera; family Aphididae; genus Stegophylla; species Stegophylla sp. TES_Ste_2020. Next base: position 14,673 of record JAIPRM010006456.1, on the reverse strand, counting down.
ATAGTACCTCCCTCTTACTGCCTCCTTAATTAACGGTCAAATTAAAAAAAAAAAAAAAAAATGATACAAAATTTAAATTCAGTATCCTTAAAAATGACGGGATTGATGTCTCGCATAATTTTATGTGATATAGTTTTAGAGTAATTAATTTATGTATGTAAGCTAGGAATGCATTTCATCCCACTGTGTAGCGTCATTTTAGTTATTTGATCAAATTTAATAAAAGGGATTTAGTGTTGGCAATTATATTAATTTTGAAATAAATATTTGGACGAAAGGCACAGTGTGTGGAACGGAACCGGAGTGGAATTTCAAGTACTTGGAAACTAAAAGATCAAATATTTTAAATATATAATGTAATGAATGGCGTTATCGAATAGTTACATTTTTATACTATAACGATAAACGTAATTAACATACAACTGCTAATGTTTAATTATTTGAAAAGTTTCGATTATCTAAACGCCAGGTATATAATATACACAATAATTTGTGATAAATATTTAATTTCGTAAAACTTTATTGAAAAAAGCCGTACTTTTAAGTTTCTCAGTAAAGATACTGAAAGGAAGGAGGGGTGGGTCATAGCATATTGTACCACTAAACTCAAAATAGTGTAGTTGTGTGATATTTTTATTTTGAAATAAATGATAAGTAATTGCGTTCGGAAAATTATTCTGAGTGAAATCAAACGACTAATTTTAAAACAAATTTTCTAGGGAATTTAAAATCCTAAGTACATTTTTTGTTGATATTTTCGTGTCTTCAGCAATATAAGTAATTGGGAATGATTACAGAATGACCCATGCGGATTAAATTATTCGCAAAATTGAATATTTTTTTTACACCTTGACGAGGAAGTTAATCTTATAATATAAAGGATGACTATATACGAGAACGAGCTTGAAAACAGATTTTGTTTTTAAAAAATATTGTTTTGAAAGTTTAACAAAACAACAACTTCCATTTGTATGTAATAATAGTCAATTTAACCAAAATACAAAATTAGAACAAGTACAAAAAATAACTCATCGGCTAATCCTCAACAAATTTTGACGCATAAGTAGAAAAATTCGTAAGAAATCATTTTTCTATAGTGAAGTTTACTGGGCTTAGAATCAAAATTGGTATGAGGTGAAAAAAAATCATAACATAAAAAAAAAAATGTACATTAATGTAAAACCAATACATTTTGGCGATAAGGTTTTATTTAATAAAATGTTATTAGTTATATTGTGATAAATCACTAAAATAAATACAAATCGTTGTGAAACTAAAACATTATTCACAACGCTCAGAATTTAAAATTAAAATTTGCCTATTTATAACAGAAATGTAAATTTTAATACTCTGTAACCGAAGTCAACTTATTATTATTATTATTATTTTCAACCTTTTATACATTTATTGCTTTTATTTTTTTATTTTTGTTGGACCGAGATTTCTATTTGGTACGTTTTACAAGTAGATATTAATAATATTTTGTACTAGGTTTGGAATTTAATGGCATAGTTTATCAAACCAGATTATTATTAGCGTACATCTAATGCTCATAGTTTCGCAGAAACTTCAGTGGTTTGTATTACCGATCACCGATCAGAGTACGAAACATCCTTTCCTGTATATAAATATGTATAGCATGATTACCTCTCATAATGTCGATTTTTACGAGAGAGATTCCGACTCTATACGTCATGTGCTTACCACATACTAATAGTTTCATTTCTCACTTGTATATCTTGTCTCAAAGATTTCGATTAGATTACTCAGCTTAATATATATATATATATATTAGCTTTCGGGTTATCCAATTACTTGCAAAATTCGTTAGTGGTTTCTAATCCGATATTGATGTTTTGTTTTTGACAAGAGCCAAACTTTTGTTAAATTGTCGTTTGAATATGACGGCTTTATTTCTTATAGTCAATATATAACTTTAGTAGTCAGTATTTTATATTTTGTTGTTGTTGTTTTTTTTTTTTTTTTTTTTTTATATATATAATATATATTCGTCACACGCACACACACACACACACACATTCGTACAGAAATAATATAAAAAAAAAAAAACAACAACAACATAAACTCTGGGATGAACATTGTTTACTATTTCGGTTTAGCGTAATAATATTATTAATCCCATTTGACGTTGAATTTATTGAGTTATTTGCGAAAAATAGCTTAAACGTATTTCGGTTTAATCAACTTGTTCGTTTTTAACTATATTACATATTATACGTATAGAGTTCAGATAATATTTTCCATGGCCTTGGGACGAGATGCGAAAATAGATCTCATATGGTTATTCTAAAGATGAATTCTATTACGAAAATTCAGAATCAACAATATTGACGTCAGTGATATACTTGGACAGTATGAGACACATCGTATAAAATATGTGTAAGACTCTCAGAATATTCGCGTAAACGTTGAAAACGTAAAATACACCAAATACACAATACTATGTAATAGTTGATGATTAATTCTATGTGAAATAATAAAAAAATGAATTAGTTCTATTGAAAAAAAAAAAAAAAAAAAACTATATGAAAACTACACTTACGACTTAGTATTGCAAAATGTACTATATAGACTGAATATGAAATTTTAAAAGTACTGAATTGAATAATATTATGAAATATTTATTTTGGTCAACATCGTTGTATTTATATTATTGAAACACAGCAATTATCTACATAATATGAGCTTTTTTTCTTTGAGGTTTTAACGGTTTTCCAAATGTTAAATTATTTCTCTCATAAGCCATTCTAAAATATATGAAAAGAGAAGTCAAGCCATTCCTTACGTTGCGTTTGTTAAAAACTGTTAAAATTATAGTGAGTTTAGAAAATTTTTACGCTCACAACGAAAACTATCTTCTGTGTCGTATTACATGTACAGCGTTGATAAAATAAAATGGCAGTATACGTATTATGCGAATTCAATTAAATATGAATAACGAGTATAATATATATATATATATTGAACATGCTATAATTCAAGTCTACAACTAGTTATGTATAGTGTATACGGCTTTCGCAACAAAATAACAATATTTTTTCGTTATGATGTCATTATTGCGGTGTATTGTTTTAGTAAAATGTTGAGATAATAATATATGAGTTTAATCACACCGTAAAAAAAATTATTATAAGAAAAAAAAATAAATAATAGTCGTTCAAAATATCACACTGAATCAATCTGATCATTTATATTGTTCTTGATAATATTTTCGAATAACAAAGTGTGAAGTGCAACAAGCCTTGAAACTTTTTAGATTATACAAAAAGTTTCCAACACGTTCACTTGCAATTTTATATGTTTACATTGTTTTGAATAACATTAGTTTTTTGAAGTACTGATGAGTCAGTTACAGATTAGTTGCACTGGATATTCGTTTTTAGGAAGAATATAGCTGCAGCACCACCTAAACCTATGCGACCGATAATCGTTCAGAAAAAATACTGCATTTTAATGGATTAGGGTCAGTTATATAATATATGCTCAAAAGAGTTGTGGATTTAGTTCATAAAAATATTCGTTTAAGCACAAAAATGTCAATTATGCAAATATGCTCTCTATAAGGTAAAGTAAAGTAAAGTAAAGTATAGACGAGAAAGCTGGACATAATTCGCACCTTAGGTCAGATACTCTTGTTGTGTTTGTTGAAAATGAAAACTATTACTGTTTTTTATATAATTATATTTCCTTTGCTCAGAATCGTATTATTGAATAAATGATTTATAGTTTCTTTAAAATTCTACACAGCTACCAATAATGTCCAATCTTCTGACCCGATGAGCGATGAAGTCGGGGCTTTGTTGTTTATACTTTATATATATATTTGCTTTACTATACATTATTTTATACTTAATAGATTCTAAGCAAAGCGAAAAATGTATTGGTTTTACAAATCTGTGTGTGTTTTTTTTTCGTATGTATGGAAGCACGATTTCGGGTAGAGATACTAGTTCAAAAGTTTTGATCAGTATTTCTATAGTTCGTAAATGTTATCAAGATGGTACTTTAAGGTGGTCATTTTTCCAAATACTTTATACCTTTTCTAAGCGCATGCCTAGATTACCCGAAAATTGACAAAAAAATCGTATACAAATCATGAATTAATAAAAATAGATTTATATTGCTTTTTTCATTTTTACATAGGCATTTATTACCTCACGCACACACATGCACAGTGCATACACACACACACACACACACACACCTACACATTTATCGAGTACCCATAATTATTACATAACTTCTGTTAAATATAACTTAATCGAGAATTATTATTAGTGTATATTAATTGAAGCTTTGCTCAGACAAAGCGTCTGAGCAAAGCTTTTATCGTTTCTTTAAAATTCAATACACCTACCAAGAACAACATCTCACCCGAGGAGCAAAAAACACCCCTGGTGCAAATACGTCGGGATATTTTAAACACAAGTTTGTAGAAACTAAAAAAATGGAAGGATTTTACAGAACTCGACTGACGTCTTTAATAAACAACCTTAATGTAGATGGGGCTCATGAAGTATTTTTTAGTTCTTTCTTAAATTCATTAGTTCGACTCAACTCTGGATATCAATCAAAAGTCAAATACAATCAGTCGAATCAAAAATAAGATACCAATTTTTTATCATAATTTTTTTTCGCAATAAATATTTTGATGAATGGCCTTATCAGAAATTATATTATTTCACGCAAATTACCAAAATATAACACAAAAACCATAAATACATTATGTACAACCTTAAAATCAAAAATTGCCAAAACATACGTATGTTAAACTATGTACTAAAATTGTTTTGATATTATATCATATACAAAACGTTGTGAAATAGATTTCGTGCTTGCTGTGCACATATAACAATCGTTTAATGTAATCACTAATTATACAGAAGAAACATGCAAAATGCGTACATATTCGAGCCCTAGTTATAATAATTATAATATAACGGGATACAATCTCGATTCCCGATCGCGTTCAATCACACGGCCTAATATTCTCCGGCGGCGGTGCCGTCGGCTAATCGTCGACATTCGAAGAGAATAATATTTGAACTGATTAATGAGATACGTGTAAACAAGCTAATCTATGCCATGGTGTGACGACGATAAGCACGTTACGGGAATATTGATTGCGCTAGTTACGATAATTATTCCAAACTCTCCGGCACGCGCAGTCTAGTTTCTAGTGCGGAATGCACGCGAGAATTCCACAGGCCGTGAGACATTTTTATTCTATAAAACGGGGGTGGCCAGTATGAATATGTTCACAAGCCGCACGGATAAATAAAATTATGTCCAATGCCAAAAATGTCTTTTAAATCCATTTTAGATTCTGAACGAAGAGAAGAAGCATATGATTTTACAATGATGTTTATTTTTTTTTTTCTCTTACTGGAAACACTTTTTCGTATAAAAATACTCATCCAAAAGTTTCATTCAACATCTTTGTAGAACCGGAATCGTACCCAGATGGTACTTTAGAGAGGTCATTTTTCCAAAAAAGGGGAAAAACTGTCGATTAATTGACAAAAAACGGCAAAATACGCAATTTCCGAAATTTCTGTAAAATTGAAAATTACTTTTCGACATAACTTCTAAAATAATGCAGCTAGGGATTTGAAATTTTGACCAACCACTAAAAATAGTTACGAGAACATTTAATAAATATTTCAAAAATATTTAATCAATTTTGAGTTAAGTACGGCATTTTGAAAATTTCGGAAATTTCTCATTTTTTGTTAGTTTTTATGTAATACAATTTTTGATTTTTGATATTAAGACTTGAATATTTAATATGATCTCACTGACATATATGTCTATATATGTCTATATTGATCTGAAAATCTCAAAAATCGTTAGTCAAATTTTTTTTTTTATACCTGTTTGAAATTAGAATTTCGACGAACTTCGTTAGTTCTGCTTAAAATTACGCACTTTAACGTATATAAAAGAAAATTGGCCAAACCGATTGTTTTGAAATTTGGTCCTTAAATTGAAAATTTTATTGCAAATAATTTGGTGCAATAAAGTTTCTTATGGACGAATAATTAAACATTATACAAGGATTTGATTGAAAAAAATTCGGAGAAAATACAGACAGATATTAGGAGATATCTATAGATAACACGTGGTTGCTGAAGGTTGATAATGTTTTATTGCATCTTATGTACTTTTCCACGCTAAATACGATGGTGTAAATTAAAATCCACGTGCGACAATAGTTTTCTAACTATATTATTCTATTTTGAAAATTCCATATTTTCGGTTATTATGTATACTAAATACCTACTGTTTCATCTACTAGGTCAAGTAATGTTTTGTGGCGTAATGGTAAGGTTTCCGGTCTAGTACGCGACGGTACCGGGGTTCGATTCCAGCCCGGAACTCCATTTTTTTTGCATTTTTTTTTTTGTTATAATATTAACTTTCTTCGTTCAAAATCGTTTTATTGAAGAAATGATCTATCGTTTCTTTAAAATTCAATACACCCGTCAAGAGAATCCCACCCGACGTGTGAAGAACACCCCGACGAGCGAAGTACATACTTTTTAGTTAATGTCATTGAAAACGGATGTCCAGTATCAGTCGTATTTTGCAATAGATAAGGCACTTCACGAAATAGAACTGTTAAAACCATGTATTATGATGTGGTGGTTTTGAATATAGTTTAAATAGAACTGTCGCTCTGTTGTGGATTTTTGTCAGCATGTCTCTATTGTAAAGAAACCGAATATTAATAACTGTGAACAGAATTTAAAATCAATTCTTGGAATGACATATTATTCTCGAGAATCACTTCGTTGGACAGTGAAAATAATCAAATCTAAATATCATTTAAATTTAACTGAACATCATCTTAAAGAATAACTTCGAGCCAATCAAAAAAAAAAAAAACAATAAAAACCTAGAAAATAAAATATATTAAAAAATACATCAATTCAAAAATAATAAATATTAATTCATACAATGAAGAAATCTTATTTTGTTTTTAAAATTCTTCACGTATTTAAAGCCGTTATTATTTAAAATCAAAAAAACTGTGATCGATTAAAAAAAAAAAAAAAAATCGTTATTTTAGGAGACGAAATGCGAGTCACATACAATCATGACGAAAGCCGCAATTTCCCCCCCCCCTGCTATAAACGGACAGGTCTTGGGGCTTTATCGGCTTTTGGCGCAGAGACCTTAGTACTCTGACACGGCGGCTATGAGGCCGAGTTTTCGTTGAAATCTGTCCAGTCGAAAGTTGAACAACATGTTACCACCCGCGGTTATTACGGCAAGTCGTGGTTAATACGAATTCGAAAAGCCGATTTATAAGACTAAAAGATACGAAAATTATGCCGCCGCGGTTTTAACGTAAAATTAATAATTTAATGGAAATTCTCATTTTGGGTAAAACTTTTCTCTTGCGAGCGCGTCGAGATTAAATAATAATTAAAAAGTGTTAAAGTGCTAAACATTGAAAATCCACTTTTGGAAAAACAAAAAAATGATGCGGTCCTGCAGGAGGTGTCCCTAAGAGGAATTATTGCGGTACATCAAAGTTTTAAATAACGTGTACCTGTAAACAATACACAATATTACTTTTAGTCATAGAGAAATTGTATAAATTTAATTGTTTAAAATTAATTGTTTTCATTAAATCTTTCATTGTGTTCTTCATCAAACCCTGCGCATTGATCATTGCAAGATATTGTGGCCACTGAGCAGCGCAAACTACATTCGATTTGTAAAAATCGTCATAATATTTGGCTAAATATCAACATTGTAATTAGATCTAATCAAAACCGATTATTCGTTTCATAAATTCATATTTTATAAACTGCTTAATATCTTGTAAATATTTTCAAACAATGTGTTCTATATAATAATGTGTGCTGTGTTTTTCGATCTCGTAACAACTTGTTTGTTATGTAAAATCGGTTTAAAGTAATGTCAGAGATGCTTTAACACATATTATGATAATCCTTGTAGCAAACAACATTATAATAACTGGTTTCACACAATCGATTTTGTGTGTTTAAACAAAACGCAAATACTATAATGTTATTAAGCCTAATAACTATAAGCTCTCACGGGTTTCAAGCAAACTAACGAGATGAAATGAAAACATTATAATGGACGGTGTTTATTGTGATATAACTATTTTATACTTTATCTTTTAAACTCAGAGAGTGTGAAGTGTTTCGTCGAACCCGGCTGCCCGCTTATAAATAGCGGGTTACGAAAATTAAATAAAACTTTCATGTACTTAGGTTTTTCTGACAAATTACACCAGACAGGAGAAATTTTTTATTTTTTATTTTATAATATACAGGGTGTACCAGTACGCTATTGGAACAGCAATAATGCATAATTTTTTTTCAGGTCTTAAATTTTCAAAATTGAAATTTTATACTACGGTTTTTGAAAAAATTTGAAAATGGCCATTTTGTAAAAATCTGATTTTTAGAAAAATATTGGTACTTAAATCTTTAATAAAGGTTAATCCGTTCATTTTCTACGATTTTATTAATTTTGGGAATATTTTAAAAATATTGTTAAATAAGTCGTAATATCACCAATTATTGACGTTATAACATTACCATTATTTTAACGAATGTCCCGTCAAATTATCGCGGTAATAATATGGCAGTGCAATAATGTCACGTGTCATTATTATCGCAATTTTTATTAGTTTTACAGTTTACTTGATAAATTTGCTGCTTTAAAAGGTGATTCAAAATTTATGTTACAGCAATTTTATCATACGTATAAATATTCAAAATAGAGTAAAATATATGCTATAAAAGGTTCTTTATTTTATGAAACCTAAAATGATATGGATATTTCATATTTTTTAACTACCCCTAAAGGGTAGTTTTAGGTGTGAACTTTTGAAAATCAAATGGGGACTTATATATTTTGGACATTTTTTTTTCCCCTATATTATTAACTTCCTTCGTTCAGAATCGTTTTATTGAAGAAATGATTTATCGTTTCTTTAAAATTCAATACACCCGTCAAGAGAATCCCATCCGTCGTACGAAGAACACCCATCGTGCGAAGTATATCCGGATTTTTAATATACTTTTATTTATAATATTATTATTATAATTTATTATTATTATTATACATTTTTTATCCAAATAACGGTCAAACAATCTAACGAAAAAAGTTTTTTTTTAAATCGAGAAGGTTTTTCTTTGCCCAGTGGATTGAAGTCAATATGGCTTTATTCATTTTGAGTTTTCTCAGAAAACCCGTGTACGATCGGTTTTCCTTTCAAATCTTTGCATTATCAAACCGTAAGTTGGTATACGTTCCGAGAACTGCCAAAACAATATTAATAATATATTATCGCGAAATTACGCGAGTACGAAATACGTTTATTTCTCAGTCACGAAAGTTCGTTTTAAACGGTCATAATATAATGTAGTGAAGGTATAATTAGATTAGATTATATTTGTTCTAAGTCATATTGTAATTAAGAAACAACTTTCATAACTTGACTAAAATAAATCATATTTGTTACATCGAGACCCGGCGATTCAGCTGTTAAGAGTTTACAAAAATCAATCAATATTATGACTTATTTGAATTTTTAATAAAATAAAAATACGTTTTGATTCTGTTAAGTGACCTTTTCGATTTAGGTTTCCATTTAAAATTATAATCGTTCTATAAAATTAAACCATTTATGCCCAGTAGCGGCGCTGTTACGATTTTTTGAAATTTCAAAAAATAAATTCAAATCACCTTTTTTTCAGATTCTGGACGAAGTGAAGAAGCTAGTGTTTTTACAATGATATTTAATTTTTTTATTTTTTTTTTCTGTATACACTTTTTCTTATGGATCTACTTGTCCAAAAGTTTTGATAAGTAACATTTTAAAACCGGTTTTGCCTCTAGGTGTTACTTTGAAGAGGTCATTTTTTGAATTTCTCATGACTTCAATCTTTTTTTTTGGAAAAACGACTCAAAATTTGACAAAAAAGACAAGGAAACCATCATTTCTTGATTCAAACTTTATGAAAATTTAAACATAGATATATAATGATATAAGAAAGATTTCGTCGCAAAAAAATTTTGAAAATGAGAAAAAAATATTTCTGACATTTTTCCAACATTTTTTTTCTTATTAAATTTTATTTTATTTATTAAATAAAAAAAAGCAAAGTAAAGTAAAGTATAGACAAGAGAGCCGGACATACTTTGCATTACGGATATTCTTCGCTCTTCGGGTGATATACTCTTGGTGAGTGTGTTGAAAATGACAAGTATTATTTTTTCTTTATATTATTACCTTTCTCTCGTTCAGAATCGTCTTATTGAAGAAATTATTTATCGTTTTTTTTTTTTCTTTTAATTATATACATCCTTCGAAGATATTTGAACCGAAGAGTGAAGAATTCCTGTGGTGCGAGGTATGTCTGGCTTTCTTGTCTATACTTTACTTTTTAACAATAATTATTCTCGTCAGATATTTTCTTGGGATAAAATAAACAGCTAAATTAAAATATTACACATTTGGGGGTGCATATTTAATATCTAGAGAAGCAGTGAACCCCTGACATCATTTCCCCAAATTGCGCCTATGGCCTACACTGTACAAAATATAGCCAATCAGTACACTGCAGTGCGATATGGAAATATTATTATTATTATTATTTACTCATTGTCAATATGCATCTATCCCCCGACTCCTGAACGCGAAGCGCGCGTCTCCCCGAGTACACCGTGGACAACGGACTCGCGGCGATCGTAAACTGCGGCCAAAAATTTACAATAATTGAGAAACTATTAGACGAAACGGCACCACAGGCGTGGAAAACCGCAATCGTCCTGAGAAATTTGACGCTCTCGCCACGCGGTCGGGGGGAGATCCGATACACGCCCTCGGTGCTGTCTCACGTGCGGCGAAAAAAAAATTATTTATAGCGTATCTACGCGCCTCTCATAGGTGGACATTTGATTAGATTTTTTTTTTATTTATGAATGGGCGGAGAAAGTGACCCGCTGGGACTTTGCCCACGCACCTCAAATTATATAACAATATTTATAATTCCACATTTTGAGTATTTTTAGGATTTAATAATTATTTATAAAATAATATAAAATACCCAACTCTGAATAAAAGTATTTATAGTTCGTTATTTTTTAAGTCAAAAAAAAAAAATTGTTTATTTCACACCTTAGGGTGTTCTCGGCACATCAGGTGGGATACTCTTGATGGGTGTGTTGATCGAGCTTAAAAGAAACGATAATAATTCATTTGTTCAGTAAAACGTTTCTTAGAAGACCTTCAACTAATACACAATAATACTTATCAGTTTTGAAGAATGGAACTTAAATGTTGAATTAGGAAATATTTTGTTACACACAACAATATTACGAAAAACAAAGTAAACTAGTAGTACTTTATGAAATGCATAGTAGTCTCGTCTTATGTTTAACTATTGAAAAAAATAAAAAAAAATATAGAAATTTGCGTTTTCGTTTGCTTGTAACACCGATTTTTGCGTAGGTCGTATTCCGATTTTCCCGGTACACTTTCTGCTCTATAATAATAATAATAATAATAATAATATCGTGTCCCGAATTCGTTACGACCCGTTGGGAACGGACTTAAGACACAGGCATTACGACGGGATTCCATTCGAATACGACGATAGCAACGCTTTCTCTGTCGACCACCACCACCACCACGTTGCCGACGACGAGATAATATTTCGTTGCGATGTCGTCGACGATTCTGCCGCCGCAGGGACGGCCGTGACGGGTTCGGCGGGGAAGTCTATTCCCTCTCCTCCCCCCCCCATCACCACGACTCAATACGTTTTTTGCTGTTTAGCCCGTCGAACTTTATTATCACTTTTTCCCCTCAATAGCAAAGCAAAAAAAAAAAAAAAAAATGCGACGTTCGATTTATGCTGCGTTTCCGTCGTCGCGAGGGAGATTGTGCAAAAAAATAAAAACGAAAACGGAAAAAAAAAAATACACACACACACATATATATATATATATATCCACACCCGTATGAATTATTACGACCGTGTCACGGGACAGACGACACACGTGGTCGTTGAACGGGGCGCGTGTAACATTTGCGACATCGGGGGACTGTTTTTCTGAAACTATTGACGTCACCTCCGCTGCCGCTGCTTCTGCTGCCACCGAGCTGCTCTCGGGAGTATAATCGTGACGGATATAAACGTTCTTAATCTAGCGAAACGACTCGTAACTGCCATGCAGCCGATTATTTATGGCGTCGTTTTGCCGAGTACAGTACTAGCCGCGGTGGCTTTCATATGCCCACTTTCAACCCCCCCCTCCCCCCAACATCCCCGTCTTATCTGAATCGTGATGAATATTACACGCCGCGGGGCTGTTTCGCGTCTGTCCCCCCCCCCGGTGTAAAGCAACCGCAAATTTTGGGCCCGGGTACAAAATATAACCGTAATAGGCCCATACCGCCGTACGAGTCAGATATTATTTACACCAGTGGTTCCCAATTTTTTTTTCATTCAATTCTCCCTTGTAATTTTTCAAAAATCTCATTACTTACTTGCAGTGGCGTACTTAGACCTGATTTTTTTTTTGTGGAGAGGAGGGTCGTATGACATTATAATATCTCAAACAAACCATGTACCATACCTACACCCAAAATATGCACTATTGAATTTCATATTATGATTACCAATGTTATGAAACAGATTTGTATCTCACTCTGCGTCTTTTCATATGGAGCAAAAAAAAAAAAGCATGCAAATACATGGAGGCGCAGAAACTGTTTTCACATGAGGCGGCAAAAATTTAGAATTTACAGTGGCGCAACCAGAATTTTATCAAATGGAAGGTTTGAATAGTTGTTTGAATATAGACGTTTTTTCACACTTTAACTAGCACTATTGCATAGAATATTTATTTATTCGGTATTTGTGTAATTTAATTTTAATGAAAGTATTTTATTGATAATAAAATAGAAATATTTATTTTTTTTTAACCGTTTAACAAGAAATTAGGATGTTGTAACGTGTTTCGTCACGTACGGTTTCGAAGAGTCTTTGAAATATACTGGAGGGGGAGTAAAGCCTTTCTAAGACCCCCATCTAGTTACACTCATGCTTACAATTGAATAAATAAAGAATAAATAAATGATTATCGACTTATAAAACTCTCACCAGTCACCACAAATTTATTCTGTTACTTGACATACAGACTATATTAAATTAAAAATTAAATTTGATTTTATTAAACATATTATAAAAAGGATGTTATAGCTACTGAATGTTTCATGATTTTTCTGTATTTCATATTGTGAAATATCTCATTGTATATTCCGTCAAATTTTTAATTTACTTTCAGTTTGGTAAATCATGTATTGTTCTATTTCTGTAGCATGTTTAATCATCAAATAGATGACCAATTTTATAATTTTAAATAATCGAGTCACAACATTCGATAATTAAAAATCATTGTTTTAATATACATTGATTTTTTATTCATTATATACCTATTTATAATAATTTTCATTATTTTATGTGATATAAATCACGGATTGAGATGGATTGAGTGTTTTATACTCGGATATAAAATTCAAAATCCAATAGAATTTCATTGGAAGCCACGGGATCCTCGAGCCTGCCTGAAATCCAGCTCTGCTTAAACGCACATCACCGTTACCGGAAAGGTGCGCGTGTCGTTGTCACACCACACACACACACTTGATGAAAATTTACGAAACGAACTTTTTTTTTTTTTTATTTCAAAACTTTATTTATATCGTATCAAAAGTGTAGGTGTACACGTTAACGCGTACGTGGGTCGGATTTAATTTTCCTTTGTTGTGGTCGACCGATTTTACATCAGCTGCAGGCACTCGTCGACCGCGTCTTTCTAAAGACTTCGGCAATACAAGTTACAAAGGACGAAAAAAATCTCAGTACATACTGATTTTTCTGCGCTTAAGTGCCAAATTTCAACGTTCAAATATTCATTCAAATCGATGGATATCTTTGAAATTTTCCCATTTTATTATTTGCATTTACTTTGCTCTAATTTACTTTTCTTTTTAAATTCGATTCGAATAAAAAGTTTCACACAGTTCTGCAGAGTGTATTTTACTGATTCATAGAATATCAAGAAGTTCAGAATATCAATATATAGGGTTTAATGCTTCAAATTTTATTAATATTTGTCAAATACGATGACAATAATAATTTAATAATTAAATGAAAGTTAAAACAATTGAACACGAATCTTGCATTGTATTCAACCGATAACTGAATGAATTATGTTCGTCGGAATTGTCAAAATCATCTTATTTCAACAATAATTTGTACTTTACATGTTTGATTTTTTAATTAAAATTACATATATTATATGCACATTATTTGCTTATTATTTATGGGATTTAAAGTGCTAGTTTAGACTTTTAGATTCTGAATGAAGTGAAGAAGCTAGTGTTTTTACAATAATGTTCATTTATTTTTTTTTTCTGTGTACAACTTTTCGTACAGAAATACTTGTCCAAAAGTTTCGATCAATAACTTTTTGAAACCGGATTTGCCTCTAGATTGTACTTTAGAGAAGTCATTTATTAAATTTCTCAATTCTTCAATTTTTTTTTTTTTGGAAAACACTACCCAAAATTTGACAAAAACGACTCGAAAA
>JAIPRM010006455.1:0-18648 GCA_025469315.1 Stegophylla sp. TES_Ste_2020 | reverse complement strand
ATTTTTATGACATATTTTCGTCTATATTTTTAGTGGTTGGTGAAAGTTTCAAGTTTCTAGCTCCATTATTGTAGAAGTTATGGTAAAAATAAATTTTCAATTTTACGAAAATGCCGGTAACTGCAAACTGTTAATTTTTCGACATATTTTCACCGCGCTTGGAAAAAGTATTGGGAAATTGGAAAAATGACCTCTTTAAAGTACCATCTGGGTATGATTCCGGTTCTATAGAGATATTTATCGAAACTTTTGGTCCAGTATTTCTATACGAAAAAGTGTTTACAGAAAGAGAAAAAAAAAGAAAAAATAAACATCATTGTAAAATCATAAGCTTCTTCACTTCGTTCAGAATCTAAAAAAACAAATCGTTAGGTTTTATTACACTACTTACCTACCGAAACCGTTAGTTTTATAATTTAAAATATTTTAGTTTTGGTGACCGTTCTGAAAGCCGAAGTTCAAAACATTCGGATGGCTAAAAATCAGTGGAAAACAATGTTTTAATGAACTTGTATATTATATTTTTCTTAATATTTATGATTCTTGTATTTTCAGATTAGTGCAAATGCATAATCTGACTAGATCCCTAATCAAAACATTATTGCAATTGGTATAGATAATTCAAAACTACGATACGGATTTGCATGTATTTACATATTTGTCATTGATGAAGATAATTGAATGATTCCACTACAGATATGCTTTACAGAATTACAAGCTGATTGTTGTAGCTAACTAATTATTAATTATTAATAATAATTGAGGCTTGAGGTTACATAATATTTTAGATTCTAAGTGGAGCAAAGAAGCTATCGTTTTAACGTTGATGATATTTTTAGGGGTGGGGGGAACTTTTTCGTTCAAGTTCAATGGAAAATTAACTTAATAGTTCTATACTCATAAAACCTTAAAGAAATAAAAACAACGTGCATATGAATTAATAGAAATATTATAGATAGTAATTGTTAAATTAAAAGTACAAATACATATTAATTTTTACTTTCTACATTTTCTGCAGCTCCGTATAAAGTCTACACTGAATTCATGAGCAACAAAATGCTTAATGAAGACATAACGAACATATATTAACGGATATGACACTATAATAAAGTATAAATCTAGTTAAAAAAACATTGAATAATTCTTATGTGTGTGCATTGTATAACAATTAATAATATACATTATACCACCAATATTTTATGAAATCTAGTTGTTATCATAGGAAAGAAATTACAAGTATTGACTAAAAATAGCTTTGAATATAGGAGTCAAATAAAATTAAATACAATCATAATTGGTAATCTGGTGATCAAATTGATTGTTGATTTTTTTTCTAATATTATTATTTGATTTACTATTATGTAATTATCATTTGAACATAATAAATAAATGTATCAGTAATTTATTTTGAAGCAAATAAACTTCTAAATAAAGTTAAAGTTCATAAAAATTATGATCTTATTTCAAATAAATTTGAACTTAATTCTCTGTTCATACGTTATGAACTTCGAACTTTGAACTTTGACCTTTTGAACTCGTTCATTCTAAGGTCGGCCAAAATGTTTCTCATACTATTTGTCTATCTATGTTTAAATTTTCATAAAATTTGGATCAAGAAATGATGGTTTCCGACTCTTTTTTGTCAAATTTTGGGTTGTCCCCTCCCTCCACCCCCCCTCCAAAAAAAACAAAAAAATTGAAGAATTAAAAAAATCAAAAAATAACCTCTCTGAAGTACCAACTAGAGGAAAATCCGGTAATATATTTTTTTATTATTATTATCAATTTAAAATATGTGATATATACGTATATGAAGTATACTCCAGTCCAATTCTAAGTTAATTATTTTTAATTTCTCTATATTTAAAATTTATCGCACAATTGTATTAATTTTAAAAACAAACCTATTATTTTCATTTTTTAAAAAATTTATCAAAACGATGAATACCATTGTTATAGATAATTTATTACATCCGTATCTAGTTGTAATTAAATACTTATTTATATAATAGTAAATGCTAGAAAGTATTTAGTATTTCTTGTACAAATACTCAGAAATCTTAAAACTATCATAAGAAATATGAGGTTTTTTGTACTTGTTTTTTACAGCACTTGTGTCTAGATAAATACGATATATTGGGTAAACACACCATGATTAGAAAATGCTGTTAATTAAAATTAAATATTATGATATTGAAAAAATGTCGAGGGGCTCTAATCACACAAAAATGTAACTTTGAATAGAACTGTCCATTATACTTTTTTGTTTTTGTTTTTTTTTTTTTTTTTTACCTCAGGTATATCAAAAACATATCATATTATATAACTATATTATGTTACTACACCGTTGAATAAATACATTGAATAAACAAAATACGGGATATATTGTGCGTTTAACTGAAGTGGTATATGGGTTAAACTTTTAAACCAAATTATGAAGATAACGCAAACATAAATATTCATAAGGACTTTGCACGTGTTAAATAATTGCCACTGTGTTATAGTTAAAATAGTAGGATCATATTATTTAGTATTCATTTCGTTTTCCAATTCTGAACGAAGTGTAGCGTTTATAAAAAAAAAAAAAAATGTTTGTGCTGTTTAACACACAAATCGTCTATATAAATTTCATTCGACCCTTCTATAGCTCAGAAGTGCAATCTTATTGGTACTTAAAAAAAAATACTTTTTAGAAATCCTAATGGTTTATTAGGCTCAAGTATTAAAGTTTATTTGGATTTTTCAAGTGCATTATTTTTCATAAAAGCACTTACATTTAATTGTCAGATAACGTCCTAGAAAATGGTTGGATCTGGATAACAAAATATGTTAAAACAGACATAGATGATTTGTGATGTCTTATGAAAAATTGATTTTGGTTCCAATTAATTTTAAAATTATTCATGCAGTTGTATTATAAAAATATATCATATAAATTTTAGAGAATCGAATTGAATATTATTGTATACTACTTGATCGTTATGATAATTTTAGGGTTTTTGATTATATCATGCAAACGAACCATTTATAAATTATACTGAATAACTGCTGAGCTTTAATTGTATATCATGCGAATTATATTTAATAAAAAAGTATTGGAACAATTTATCTGTACATTTTAATAGCGAGTCAAATATCCTTTATTTTCCTATTCTTTATTTTATTCAAAGTGTACTACATTATTTTAAACTTTTAATAGTTGTGGCTGACATACATAGTCCATTGACAAAAACAACGTATTGTAATATTATGTTAATGTAATTTGACCACATTATTGAGTTTGATATTTTCTAGAAAGCAAGTAAAATTAATTTTTAATTTATGCAATTGAATTTTTAATTTCCGTTATTTACATTTTGTCCAAAAAAAGAGCACTTAATAATATTATGTAATTCGTACACTCAAAACATTATGCCGTGTGTTTTTTCAGGCTAATCGTTTACACCGCGATTTACTTTTAATGGTTAAGTAACTAAATAAAAGTCAACGAAATGTACAATAAACGTTGTATTTTATATTTGTAGATAATAATATTTATGTTTTATGTTAAATGCAATTGTTTTTATATAAGCCTCAGGTAATATTATTATTCGGTAAAACGTATTGTTATGAAACAGCGACTCTTATAAGAGATTAAATTACACGAAATTATGTAACAATACTAAAATGTTCGAGAGTAATAAAATGTTATGATAATAATTATTGCGAAATCAAAAGTCGCGATATGAAATCGTTATTATTTTTTGATGTCTTATATGAAATTGGAAAAGAAAAAAAAAAAACTCATAGAAATAAATAACGCGAGTGCGTTATTTTGTTTTTAATATGCACCTGTAAGTTGTAAAACACAAACTCATTTTCCGCAGGGATTTTCGCGCGCATATCAACAACACACCCTTTGTGGCGTATCCCGAGGGAGGTCGCAGCTTGGCGCCGGATGTATTTCGACTTTCAGTTGGTGCGGTGACGGCAGCTGAAGCGTTCGATAGGACGTTTCGTACGCAGTTTACGATGAAATAAATCGACAGTGCATTTTAATCAAATACGTTTTTATCGATCAAATAATACTCGAAGTGATATTATGTTTTGAACAATAATTTTCCCGTAAGTACTAAAATCTGTATTTTTCAATTACACAAAGCACGTTTACTGAAATAACAGTAGGTATATTATGTATGTTATAAACCAGGCGTAATAAAAAAAAAAAAAAAAAAAAATCGACACTCTTCAAATCTGAAACACATTCGTTTAAAATATGTAACATGTTAGTGGGTCATATTGCTGTAGAACTATAAAACATAATATTATTATACCGAACGTTCACAAAAATGTATAATTTACATATTTTATTCATTAATTAGAAACATTCTAATTCAATGTATACGCATCTGCACGTATTGTCTTAGGTATAAAGTTTTATTCGTTTCGTGTGTTTCAATCTTAGTGCATTAATGAAATTTTTTTCTACATTAAAATAGCTAAGTTTTCAAAAATATAATATTATTAATATTTACAACGCGAATGCTTTTTATGCGAGGAGTTTTTATTATATATTTTCTACAATTATAGTAGAAATAGGCAGTGATGAAATATTTTGTGTGTGATAACAGTCGTCGACTATTATGTATAATGTTTATTTATTATCTTTGATATTATTTCAAGAACTTAAGTAAAAAATAAATACCACGATAGTCATAGCTGCACAATTTATTAAAAATATTGCCAATCACAGGGAAAACACTGTACCTATTTGCTATGAATTTCGATCGATTAATAGCCTCGAATTTCAATTAAGAACTACCTACTAAACTATAGCAACAAATTACAAAATTAAATAATATCCACGAAACACCTGCTTAATTATTTTCTTGGGTAATAACAGGTAGAAAGAACAAATGAAATATTAAAGTTTATGATTTCTACTGAAAATGGGGTATTATTTACTACCGGAATTTATAATATATTTCTCATTCATATTTGAATTTCGCTTAATTGTTTTAATTCTCCTTCAGTTCTTCGCACTTAATATTGATTTTGATTTTGACTATTATTTATTGCGTCATAATTATGTTTTTGATATTTCGATTACATCGCTATTGTCCACGTCGTAGTACAAAGGGGTGGAAAAGAGATGTCATAAACAAAAACAAAATAAGGGGGCTGGAAATGAATTGACGGATACACATCGAAAACTAAGCTCTGTTGACCACTTCAGTAGTATGTATTTATTGTTTTTCTAAATTCGTTCGTGGTTTATAAGTGTATTTTAAGTTTATTTTACATGAGTTCAAGTGAAATTGTTATTGTAAATATTCGGTATTTATCTGTTCAGCAAAATAGTTTTTTTTTTTTTTTTTTTTTG
Organism: Stegophylla sp. TES_Ste_2020; assembly: GCA_025469315.1. Classification (NCBI taxonomy): domain Eukaryota; kingdom Metazoa; phylum Arthropoda; class Insecta; order Hemiptera; family Aphididae; genus Stegophylla; species Stegophylla sp. TES_Ste_2020. The sequence goes on along the minus strand of JAIPRM010006455.1, from coordinate 13,286 downwards.
ATAGACATAAGATTTATATAAAAGCTTGTTAACGTAAACATTGGATTGAAAATTAAATTTTTATTGCATATACTTATGGTAACTAACTTTTGTTTTTGTGATTTCTTTCATCAAATATCAATAAATTATACTACTTATTCTAATACATTCAACAATAAGACCGTCTCATTTCCAATTCAAAACGTATGCGACTTGTACATTTTGAGGATATCACTCTAAAAAGTACTAGAAAATACAGTTCTTTTCTAAACCAAACAGCTTCTACACTCGCATCAAATTAAAAAGTATATAGTTTGTAAATAAAATCATCAAAACATTCACAAACCTATAATCCAACACAACTTTTGAAATAATATTTTATAATATGTATAAATCATATTTTTACACAATACCTAATAAGATACGTTTGAAGAGCGATATTATTATGGTATCAATGAGGCTCTCTATAATAACAGCTATATTCGTGTCTATTATGAGTTTGTTACTTACAAATATTTTATATATATATGTATAGATACATCAAAGTTTTTAATTAATTTATAAATTTGTAACAATGTAAAACCACTTGAAAATTTATATCCATAAAATAAAAGTTTAAAAAATGATATAAAAACATAAAACTCAAATTCGTATTATATTATGTAGGTACAATATTGTTTGTTCTGATAAATTATTTCACGTTTAATTTATTTACATAATAATATGAAATTATAAATGCTAATTACAAAATTCGATCAAACATATTACAAAACTATATAAAATTTAGGACGGCTTTTAATTTTAATCAATTTATGTTACGATTCAATTTAATATATTAGCATTTGAGATAAAACTGTAAAAGCTATTAAAATGTTTTATTCGTTCAGTATTCGTTTTAAACTTAATATTTGAGTTAACTCTACTGTTTGGTAGTAGCACAAAATAAAATATATTTTTTATGTTTTAATTATTTTAATTAAATTTTAATAACTGTTCAAATTTGTTTGAATGTTATTAATTATAAATTAATATATTGAAATATAAACTCGTTATAACTTAAAATGTACATTCTCGGTCTTTTATTTTAGTTGCAAATGTTTATCTATATTTCTATTTGGTATTAATCGCAAGAAAACGTCTTTGTTAACTTTAATTCCAGGTCGATTGTCGTATTGCGTAGTACGTATCTGAGAAATATTGTCAATTTACTACATAATGTGATCTGAAGGTCTTCATAACCTCAGATTAAGCATTAATTAACTTATCTACATAATGACATTCATGGTCGTCCCACATAAAACAACAGAATAATAATTTCAACAACGAAAACCAATTTCATAGCAGACCATCGCGTAGAAACGTATAGTGGCATCGAGCATGATGAAACAATGACTAATATGTGTATCTAATTCCATTGGGTGATTGGGTCATATTATTTTGTATAGCATATGGAAATTTCGGATGGGTTTGATCAGTCGCATTTGAAAGTTGCGAAATATATTTTTGCTTTGCCCGCATCAAATGGACAACACAATTATTAAGACTTTTTGTAAACTGTTTTCAGATAAAATTTTAAATTATTGACATAATTTTTTTTTTTCTTATATATTTGTAATTTTTAGCTCACAATATTATTGTTTTTATCTTATTTTTTCACATATTCTAATTTTTAGCAAGCTAATTATGATAAATTGCGTCTTTTGAATAAACACTATTTTAGTATTTTTCAAATTTATATCAAATAAATTATTGATTAAACTAACAAAAAAAATTTGATGCGATAATATTGGTTTTACACAAAAAGGCTATTCATTATTAGAAGTGACGAGAAAAATGTTATACTTAGATAGTACACTTAAAAAACCGCATTCAAATATACATTTTTTTTTGTAGACCTGGTTAAAATTTAAGAAATGATTGAAATGCGATAAAAATACAACGAGTTAATTATAATTCATTAAAGTTCATAGGCAATGAAGTAATTAACAAGTACAGCAATAGTAATAAGTTACATAGATAGAATTATTGTTGCCATACATTTTTAATTGGGTCATTGCATAATATTTAAATGGCTGAAAGAAATTTAAGTTTTTTCATCAGAATGTGTAAAATAAATTTGATATACTTATTAATCCTAAATATTATTTAATGTTTCCAGTATTTGGTTATTCTCTCATATTTATCGATGTACTTACCAGCAAACTTAATAACTACTTGCACTTAAAAATAAGGATTGAATATAAACTGAAATTTCGTCTTGCACACAAAATCAAATGCATTTTGGAAGTTAATTAAATATTTCAGGGAAATATCATTTTAAGTTTTCGTCTTAGGTCGAACGTTAATAGAATATTTTGCTATACATCCTGCACCTGTTGTACGTTCGTATAAATTCAGATAAAGTTCAATAATATTGTAAAATGCGTTTTACTTTTATTCTACCTAATACTTTATTAATCGTACAGAAAATATTTATTATTTTATTACCGGTAAGTTATCGTACTTTTTTAATATTTACTGAATTTAATCTATTTTCAACTCACTTTTGAATACTGTACTGTAATTCAATCAATATTATTTAATATTTTCTGTATGAGTTGCACATAATAAACACTTATCTGACAGTTTCAACTTTGTTGAACGGTTGTTTCCATCATATATGAAATATAATACGAGTATGTACCTATATGATATGTTCGTATAAATATAAATGATGTAAGTTCATCGTTTTTGATATTATGTGTACTACTTTGAAGGTTTCCACACGTTTCTCAGATATTTAATAACATCTCGAAAGATGGAAATTGTTATTATACACCCGAACAAATCTCTTTCCACAAAATTACGGCGCTGAATATATAGAAATATTTTTCCAACTTTTAATATTCTTTGAACGACACAACTAGGTACTATTATAATATAACTATAATTCATACGTTACAGTAGTTTTGTAATGCGTAATTTGTGTTTCTTTTATTACCTACACGAAATTGCGTTTGCCAAAGCAAACAGAAAATGTTTATATAATACTTACAATACGGTATAGCCATTCATTGTTTTTCTATTAGTTATGATAATATTTAGATATAAAACGTGAAAATGTAGTTATAAATAACAAATGCGAGTTATTTGGTTTTCGTTCGCATGGTACCAATCTATATTATATTTGTTGCTGTGTAAAAAAAAAATACACGCTTCTCTCTGTTTTAATCAAAAATAGCTTTTGATCACCAACAATCAACAACATAATATAAAAACAAATTCAGGTGTACACTTTTATTTTATTTTAGATACTGTTTTATGAACATACCAACTCATTTCGATCTTTGAATTACGATTTCCTACACGAGGAAAAATCATTAATATTTAGAATTATAAATTTCCATAGGTCTATTTATTTTATTTACTAGGAAAAAATGTGACTTGTATGACAGTAATATAAATAATATTAATCTTAAATAAACGAATTTCAAATGAAAATGGCTTACATTACATAGAAATTAATTTACAATTACCATTAATATAGGTGCGCTAATAAATTATTTTATATACGGATAGCTCGAATTATTTTTATTCAATTAGGTTCTTTTTAATAGATTTCTATGCTGTTTTAGTTTTGATTGTCTGTTAACAATGGTGTTTGCATAACATGTTCTATAAAATAAGTATTCACAATCGAAAATGAAATAATCGTAATAGTTTTACATTGAAAATTGTCACTTGCATTCCTTGTATTATAAAATATACGTATACAAATGTTTTACAAAAAAACGTTAAGCACAGAGAAAAAACTTAATAAATATAAAATTAAAGCAATCCTCTTAAAGGGTCACACAGTTCCTGGATTACGCTCAAGGCAGTTGAAACGCTCTTTGTACAGATTATCTTAATTAACATTGTTGAAGTGGCTAAAAGCATAGTGCAAATATAAGCAGAATACGAGTATAAGCAAATATAAGTGCTCGTAGAAATAAGAAAGGTTTCTTATAAATAGTGATTTATTTCTTCAATCTAGCTTTTCGTTTTCATCAATATATTGCATTTTTACGGCCGAAAAATACGGTGAACATACTTATAAAGTCACCGTGTATAAGATGTTATAACTATGTATATTATGTACCTATGATATGTTTTGAGGTACTTAGGTAATTAATTATTTATCGTATTATACATTTGCACGATACTTTTTTTCGGTACTTTAATGCCTTCGATATTTAAAACAAGTATCGAGTGTTGAAATCGACTATTTTTCTCGCATTTCGATATTTTATTTAATATTTAGTTATCATTTTTAATATTTTTTTGAACATTTGGGAAAAGTTACCCAAGATTTGTCAAAAACTCCTTTTAAACAATTTTTTTTTTTAATCTAAGCTTTACTAAAATTTAAATGTAGATAGAATATAATATGAAACATATTTTGATTAAAAAAATTATTAATTTATATATATATTTTTTTTTTCTCATATAATTATTTTTTCTGTTCTCAGTTAATAGTTGGAAATAAACCCGAATGAGTTATAATTACATTTTTTTTTTTTTTTAGTAATAATAATCTGTAAGTAAAATTGTCTTAAATAATAAACTCGGAATTGTTTTTGAAAGAAAAAATTGATCGTTTCTCTAGAATTTAACACGTTTACCAAGTCCCATTTAACGTTGATAATCGATAAACACGAACAACACGAGACGTTTTAGTCCAAAGCTAGTTTGGTTAGTCGTAATTCAATAGGAAACCTACCTACAACTGTAATCTTAATTGAACGTTTTATTGTTTCAAGTACATTTTATCGTTTTTTTGACGCGAAGTAAAATAAACTTATTATGAAGTGTAAAATAAAAAAATATTTGATTGTTGAGTTTTATCCACAACATTATGTTTGTATTTTGTAATAATTTTAGTTAAATTTTATCCAATTATAGTTACGAATTCAATTGAGAATTATCAAATTAAGTTTAAAATCTATGTGCGATGTACTTAATCTGAAAATATTCTTTGTTATTATTGAATATTACTTGTATAGCAATAATTCAAAAGTATTTATTATTTTTTTTCAGCTTTATTCTTATTTATGAGTAAATAAACGGTATATTATAATGGGATTGCTAAATAAAAAAAAAATTAATCTACGTTTAAGTCCACTAAAATTGTACAATGTCACTTGATTAATATTATGTACGTTTCCATTTTAATACCTGAAAAACGCCATAAAACATTTCCGTATTTAATTCCGCATAAGACGGAGTCGGTCAAAAAGTTCAAATAAAATTACCAACGTTAAACGGACCAATGGTAACCCCCGTTTATGTGTACCTACATCAAGGTAAACGCTGTACGACCTTTTCCAAATGTATAATTCGTCCAATAAGACAGCACAAACCCTTTTTATTGGTAAACTAAGCCGGAGCGGAAATGAAACGAGACAGAGAACGTCGGACGGTCGCATGAAATAAAATTGATATTTTGGGGTTCAAATAATATTTTATGCAAACCGGATTATTGTTATTTGTTCGGCGATTTGTACTCGTTTAGTTTCACTTTACTCTGGGCGCGAGACCGTAGTGTGTCATAACTTCTAATCATACTACCTGGAAGTTATCACTTTAAATTCAACTGTGACGATAATCGTCTTGAAATTATTGGGCGGCGAAATAACAATATTTTCGTGCACTTACACAGAAACGAATGCGTTTGTTAACATTTTTTAATAGTGTTCGCCATTGGCATGCTCATGGGAGGAGCAGGATGGACATATGCCCCCCCAGCGAGCTGATTTTTTCCTACATATAGTATGTAAAATATAAATAATAGCCAACTAAATCAGTCATTACTGGGACAATTATAAATTAATTGTTTTAATAATTTATTACATATTATTGAATTATAATTTTATTTATGTAAATAATTATTAATTTTCTTCACATAGAATATACTATCAGCATTTTTCAAACCAAAATCAAAGAAAATTGAAAGTGGAGAAATATTTTATTAACTAATAATGTACCAAATATGCTGTAGAATTTACGAAATATGCTCTAAAAATATGCGAAAATGTTAAAATAATTTCTTATAAAACATTAATTTTATTGTAAAAACAAAATATTTGAAAATTGTATTGTATTTTAATAAATATTCTTTTTCTATAATTTATGAGTTTTTTTTTTTATTTTTATTCTTTTTAAGTTTACATTTAAACAAATTAATATCAAATAGTATTTAATAATCTCTTCAGTTATTCAGGGAAAAATTTTCCGATATCAAGAAAGCTTAAATTAAATATTGAAAAATATGTGAAATATGCAAAATATGCTATTTAAAGAGAACTGCATACAACTCCCTTGGTGTTATGAAACGCATTTCTATAATACTTAGCTTTGTTTTGAATGATTTTTGAAAAACACGCTAACTCCTATAAGTCCCTAGCCTTAATTATTGCAATAAGAAGCAATTAGTAAACAATAGTGTAGTTGTTAAATTCTTAGGATCATTATTTTTGAAGTATTGTTGGATGACTAAAATTAATTTTGCGAAATAAGTGTACCTATAGATTTAAGGTATAAGAAAATTTAGAAAATGTGTTTAAAGTACTGTTTGAATGACATTTTTTGAATTTATCTGTTATCTTTAAATACGGTAACTGGAGTAGGGAAAACTAAAGGACTAAATAGTCCTTTAGTTTTCCTTCTGTTAACACATAATTAATAGATATGATATGTTTATCATTTATGAAAACGTTTTTTTAGCTGTAAAAATAAAATACTTGTTTATTAATTAATTTACGAATGTCGTGCTTGCGGCGTTATTAATTGATCTATTGAAATTACTGAAAATGCATCAACTTTAAATGTAGGCACATAACATACTGTAGGTAGCTAATTTTTTTATTGTGTGATATTTTGATATATAAATATGTTCGTATAATATCCACATACATCTAGATATAGACCATTTATATGTCAATAACAGTTTTGGAGCTGAATTTTTATATCAGAAATACCGAAATAAATCGTTATATAACAGAGATATAGAATATTGAATTATATCCACTGTCTTGAGGGCTTAATATAAAGTTCTACATTTTGCTTTTTTTTTTTTTTTTTTTTTTTATAAGAAAATATTTATTGTTTTCTCTCATATAATGTAACGAAATTAATAAATAGGTATATAATACATATATGTATAATAATAACGCGAGTAAAGCAAAAAGCTTTTAATTTGAACATTCTGTCCTCCGAGTTAGTATTTATTTTGTACACTTATAAAATACTGTAATGTCAACAAAATAAAACAATTTAAGTCTCGATATTTTTTGTATTAAAAATGTTCAATAGAGTGAAAACTCTAAAAACAATATAGTTGATCTAATTTTTGCTGTTTGTCATTACTTCTTTTTTTTTTTTCGGGAGATTTTAAATATTTCGACTAGCTGAAGTCATATACTTGTAATTTTAATAATTGTAAAAAGGGGCGAATTAGTACTCTAAAGGCCCTGGTGGCTAAAAATAAACGAGGCTTTGAATAACACTAATATTATAATGAAAATAGAAAAAAAAAAACATTTTTGATGCTAAAATGTACCTAAAAAATGATTTCGATTTAATTAAGCTAATAGGTACCATATCAATTTAATTTTTCGTAAAAATCATCAATTTTTGCCGAACTTTTACATATTTTATAGCTGGACTACACTTTTCTTGACAATGGGTGAAAATTTCATGTATGTAATTATTACTTACTATTATTTTTGGAATTACAACTTACTACTAATATTTAATTCATAAAAATCTAATTTTCAGCATATTTTTTACCGTTTTTAATCAAATTCACAGTAGTTTTTGAAAACATTAGAGAATTTCGATACGACTTCTCTAAAGTACAATGCCGTCAGTATTCACTATCGGAAATATATGCTAATTTATCTGAGCGATCACGTTTTAACTTAAAAAGCGTTTCCAGAAAAGAATACGCACTAAAACCATTAGATTTTTCACTCATATCAAAGAATATAAAAATACTATAAATTACATTATTAACTTAACTCCTCGAATGGAAGTTTTCAAAAGTATTCAAAAACTTATATTGAGAAAATTTAATTATAATGTTACCAATTTAATTTCGTTTCAAATCGTTATAATATGTCCAAAATTTTTTTTAATGATTTTTTTCAAAAAAATAAATTAAAAAGCCTAAATTATAATATTTCCAGGGAGCTGCGGTGGACATGGCTACTTACCCTCCCAGCCAGTCTACTGCTCGAAAATAATATAGGATTGATTGTTAATTCAAAATTATTTATGATTTATTCGTGGACTAAAAGAAGGAATATTTTCGAAAAGGAATTTTATAATAACTATATTTGAAATCGGTTAATAATATTTCATAAATTGGTGAAAACGAGATCATAATATTTTTTCAGTCGTGGAATATAATGCCAACAGTTCGGCGTTTTTATAGGCAATTTCGGTACACGCCCGTATAGAAATATATTTTGAAAACGACTCTTAAACGCAGTTATAATACGTTAACGGAAGAATGATTGATGGTGAGATTGAAGCGTTTAAGGTTGTGTTGTAAACTTATAGTATAAATACAAATTGAACGTTATTTTATTTTTTATCAGTGTCGGTTTTATACACACATATATTTAATATAATATAAAATCATAATTACTATCCGAAATGATATTTCATAATAAATGATTAATTAATTCTAAAGAACCTATATAGGTAAGAAGTAATAAACAATTGATTTTATAATGGAATTGTTTTTATTCGTGTTTGATAGTAAACACGGTGTTTTTAAACAGTGACTGAATTGGAAAAAAATATAAGAGGGACCCATAAGTCTAAAAAAAAATAGCATCCTCAAAAATTATTATGTTTCATATACCCATGAGGGACTTTAGGGACTTAAAATTAGTAAGTTAACGCTAAAAAATCTAAAAAATAGAAGGGGTACTCCGTGCCCCCACGTCCTCTTCCAGTTTTAGCACTGTTTTTAAAGACTTTTGTCTATTTACAGTTTTGGGTAAGAAAATGTAAATGATTTAATAAAAGTGTCTTATATAAACTAAAGCTCAACTCAGAATCGTTTTATTGAAATATTATTTATCGTTTCTTCCAAATTTAACACACCCGAGGATCGAATAATAATAATTGGTGTGAAGTATGTCCGTCGTTTTTTTTTTTTTTTTAGCTTGTTCACTAAACTTTTTCAATAATATTTTAATTCGATGATTCGTGTAATGAACATTCGACGTATCAGTTTTCAAATAAAAATAATTGTCATTAAACATCATTTTAAACAAAATTTTTTGTTTTACCAATTAATATTCTAAGAAAATATTCGTAATAGGTAATCATCACCAGTAGCGTATTTAAGAGGGGAGCAAAGCACCCTTTAACGACTTTTTTTTCGATTTTAAATATTGTTAGTAATCACCAAAAATATCAAACAGAATTAGACTTCAAATTTATCTTCAATTTTTCTATACGTGAAATGAAAAACTGGTAATATTATGTAGGTACTTAGACCTGGTTTCCCGAAGGGGGAGCCAAGACAAAGCATTTCCCCCTCCCGGAAAAAAACTATTTCAACTTTAATTATTATTCAAATAAATACTTCATTGTTCACTTAAGAATAGATTTATTAACTTAGAAATAATAATAATAATAAAAACCGTTTATATGTAAATATGTATGTATATATTGATATAATTTATAAGATCCTAATGGAATTATTCATTCCGAATCCATTAATAAAATATAATAGGTTGGAGGAGGTTGGAGGTTTGATTTTGATTGTGGTGATTAATGCGTAACGACTATTAATTTTTCAAAACATATCATTTATATTTAATTAAATGTACTTACCTTACCGTTGATATTCATTGATAAAATTCTGTTATTTATTTTTGAATTTGCAAAGTATATAAATTCTGTTTAATGCAATTTTTAGTGTATTATTTTATTATGCTCCTTTCCACTGATAAATTATCTGTGAGCGTCCGTGTATCAAGGTATTGTTAGTTATTAAATATTATTTACTATAATAAGATAATTGAATTATTGCATACTTTTTGAATGTGTATGTTATATTATAAAATATGTGTTTGTACATTTTTGTTGAAATAACGTGTGAATCAGAAAAATAGTACACCACTTTTAAAACGCCAAATTTTTTATGAGTCAGAGCTATTAAAATATGTATTGATCATTGCCCCTCCCTAACCCTAAAATCTTGGCTACGCCACTGGTAATTACGAATTCAAGCTAAAAGTGTATGACCAGTGTTACCTAACTGGTTATCGTAATACCGAAACAAACAAAACGATAAATAATTATAATATACGAATAATTCGACCTTTTGTGTTCCTCTTTACCTAATAAATGTAATTGCTTTCTTACGAATTTTTCATAACTGATTTTTTTTTTTGATGTTACATAATATTATGATCAACCTTAAACCAATTCTGATAACCGGATTTACAGACGCTGATGTTTCGGGAATACTGTTATATACACAAATCGCTTTTAGTAACACTTAAAATCCCTAAGCTGCTAGACATATTCTTTATTATTTTTATGTAGTTAGAAAACAGTGGCGTATTTCCGATTTACTTTTAGGGGGAGGGAGAAATGTTTATTTTCTCTTTTTTCCTTATTTTTTTCATGTGTAAACGTTTTTGTACATAAATAATTGTTCAAAGATGAAAACCTTCAATTTTTACTAGATTTAAAACGTAAAATTTTGTTAAATTTTCGATTCAAAAAATCGCAATTTTATGTGAAAATAGTTTTGTCAAAATTCTACTTTATAATAAATATAATAAAGATAATTTATAAGATAATATAAATAATTATATTATTCATGTAAAAAAATAATTCATCCAATCAATCTCCTTGGAATTTCGAAAATGAATAGGAAAATATGCGGCGAGTCTTTTAAGTATACAGAATCGAATGAAACTCAATTTTCAAACACCATTTTGAAAAATATCCATTATAAAGTAAATCAAGTGTCAGTCGATAGAGATGTTAAACGAAACTTTTGGATGAGTTTGAGTACCCGAAAAAGTATTTACCGGAAATAAAAAAAAAATAAAAACATACATCATTGTCAAACCGATATGCATTCTTCGATTCACTAACCATCTGAAATGTATTGTTGTTTTTTCAAGTAGTTGTGCTCGCAATTCAAATGAGAAATGTTGGGTACATATTAATATTGACTCATATTATAATGCTTATAAATATGAAATTTAAAAACTAATTCATTATGTATCAAAACACCGAGATTTATTCAAAATGTATTGGATTGTTTATTAACGTTTATGGACCGACGGGGAACATTGGAGGGATGTCACTTAAAATTCAGACTGAACTGTGCACCATAATATTGTGTGTGGTACACATTGTGGACGTATATATTATAAATATTGTTGAAAGAATTTGCATATAAATAAGATATTTATAATGAAATTGTAGCCATAATATTTCATTCCGCTGAAAAGAGTGAAGATAGAAAATATTTTTTGAGAATTAAATATTATCAAGATGCGTATACCCGTATACATTTTATTTACTAATACACCACTGTCTACGCGTGTAAGCATGTACATCGTGATACCTCTAATAAATAATCCCGGGAGTTTAAACCCCGAAAAAATAACTTTAAAATAACCACGAAAAAATAACCCCGCGTATTATGATAATATGTTACATCATTATAATTAAAAACATAGGTATATCAGTATTTTAGGATCTTAACGAAGTGAAGAAGCTAGTGTTTTTACCATGATGTTTATTTTTTTTATTTTTTACTGTGTACAACTTTTCGTATAGAAATACTTGTCCAAAAGTTTCGTTCAGTAACTTTTTGAAACTGGATTTGCCTTTAGATTGTACTTAAAGAGGTCAATTTTTGAATTTCTCAATTCTTCAATTTTTTTTTTTTTGGAAAAAACTACCCAAAATTTGACGAAAACGACTCGGAAATCATAATTTTTTGATCCGAACTATGTGAAAATTTAAGCATAGATAGAAAATAATATAAGAAAAATTTTTGAAAAGATAATTTTGAAAATGTGAAAAAAAAATTTTGGACATTTTTCTAACATGTTTTTTTCTCATTTATTTTTTATATTATTAACTTACCTCGTTCAAAATCGTTTTGTTGAAGAAATGATTTATCGTTTCTTTAAAATTAAATACACCCGTCAAGAGAATCCCATCCGTCGTGCGATGAACACCCATCGTGTGAAATATGTCCGGCTTTTTTAAATGTACAACAAAAATTTATAAATATGAGTATAGTCTTATTTGTATGTAGTATTAAGTGTGATTTTAATGTTGAAATTGTATTAAAGTGTTTGACGTTTCGCACCGGAAATTCGGAATGTCCACCGCATAACTCTAAAAAATAAACACTGAACTGAAATAATATTTGAGAATCGTGGAATAATCGATTTAGTTATTTGGTTCAAGTAAAACAACCAATAATTTGGAAATAAATAAATAAAATAATTGATGAATTGTCCACAGACCGTGTAAAGCATGCTCTGGAAAATATTGGAAAGCCTACTACTAAAAATAAAATGCTCAAAACTCAAACAGAATAAAGAAAGAATAAAAACGTTATGTGAACGTTTAAGCAATAATGAAATATAAGCGAGCAGAAACATTGAAATTCTTATATTATTATACTAAAAAATATGTTTTTCTTCCACATTTATTCACATTGAAATGTTATACTTTTAGAAAACACAAAAAATATACATTCTGTATGATGTATTATTTTATAAGCATGTGGGATTATTTTTCCAGGTTTTTTCTTGGAGTCTAAAATTCCGGGTTTATTCCTTCTCTGTGTACCATACATTATATGTTACCGGAGTTGGTAAACTGAGTCCCAAAACTACGTAATTAGGTAAACTGAGTCCCGGTTTTAAAAAGGCGGTAGGTAAACTGAGTCCCGGTTTCAAAAAGGTGTTAGGTAAACTGAGTCCCAGTTTTTAAAAGGTAGTACCTAGGTAAACTGAGTCCCTTAAGTTAATAGTAAGAGCTTTTAATATCAATTTAAGTTTTAATTGAAAGTTTAAATTGAGGATTAATAGAGGTTATACAGCCTATAAGCGTTACCCAGGAAACACCACGAAGAGATTGGCTGTATAGTTTCCCAAAAATAGTTTGTTTGGCTAACTTTACAAACTGTTTGTTTTTAATTTTTTTTTTGTATTATTTTAAGCATAATAGCTACTTATAAAATTGCTTATAAAATTAGTTTTGTCTTATATCTATTATTTAAA
>JAIPRM010006454.1:0-12925 GCA_025469315.1 Stegophylla sp. TES_Ste_2020 | reverse complement strand
TTCCCGCCCGGCACTTCAGATTTTTGCATTTTTTTTTCGAACATTTTTTTTTTTCTTATATTATTAACTTCCTTCGTTCAGAATCGTTTTACTGAAGAAATGATTTATCGTTTCTTTAAAATATAAAACGCCCGTCAAGAGAATACCACCTGTCGTGCGAAGTATATCCGCTTTTTACAATTAGGTTTATTTTTTATGTGTACACATTTCCATGTAGAAAAACTTATCCAAAAGTTTTGACTAAACTTTTTGAAATTGGATTTGCCTTTATTTAAATGGTACTTTAAAAGACTTTTTTCTTGTCAATTATTTATTGGATAAAAAATGTAATGCAAAGTAAAGTAAATTAAAGCAAATTTAAATAAAGTAAAGTGAAAGAAAGATAAGTAAAGTATAGACAAGAAGCCAGACATGTTTTGCACCATGGTATTCTTCGCTCCTCGGATCAGATACTCTTGACAGTGAGTGTGTTAAAAATTATAACTAATTTTGTTCTTTATAGTATTAACATACTTCGCTCAGAATATTATCATCAAAGAAATTATTTATCATTTTTTAAAAATTCAATACACACACACTACGAGTATCTGACCGAGGAGCGAAGAATATCCAATGATGCAAGTATGTCCAGCTTTCTTTTCTACACTTATATTTGCTTTACTTTACTTTAATAAATTTGTTTTACTTATTATAATTACAATTTTGGTTTTTTTTTGTTTTTTTTATTTCTGTAATTTGTGTTGTACTTAAATGTTTAGTGATTAAAATTAATAAAATATTGTATTGAATGTACAATACTTTTTGTAATGATAATAGCCACTGATTATTTTTATTATTTATAGTTAAAGATGTATAAAAATCTTAATTAATTTACAATTATTCATTATAAAAATGATAAGAGTAATTATTTATTAAATATGTTTTCAAATCAGTGTATTCATTTGAATTTTTGTAGAAAGTAATAATGATAAAGTTTTACCATTTTTAGTTAATATTAAGCCACTTATGTTTTAAAATGTTTGTTTCACAAAATGTTGGTTATTTGTCTATTGTATGTTATAATAATGTGTATTAATTTTTGTTTTTAGCTACCATTACTGATTGGGAAATGGTTTTTTATGGCACAATATTACCTCCGGAGCAATCACATACACTTCCTACAGTTAAAATAATAAACGTAAATCAAACTTCTATACCAGAAATAAATTTCAAGTCTGGAGAATGTCGTGTGACCACTACTAAATGTTTAGGTTTGTTACTATTAATTAGTGCAATAATTATCCCTGGAAGTTTCTAACAGGGTAAATAAAGTAAAGTTAAAAGTATTAAGTCTTCCCATAAAGTGCCATATAAATAAAATGCTTCAGTCTTTTAAATTTGTTGAGGCACATTGGTACTTAATAAAAATTATTTTTAACACACATTCACATTATATACCTCATAAATCAATAATTTATTCTACAGAATAAATATTGAATGAGTGTTCAAGTTTATTCAAATATTGTTTATAATTTTTTTTCTAAAAGAAAATTAAAAAAATAAACTTTTATTCTATTTAGCATATAATAGACATTTTACATTTATCAGAACTTTTTGGAATTTGATATAAGAATGTGTATCTAATTTTTTTTTTGTGTACTTATATGTTTAAAAAAATAAACTTTAAATAATATTTGTATTTCCACATTAAAAAATATTTTAATGTACATTTAATTGATTAATATTTAATTATAAGGTTGGGTTTTTGAACAAGGCAGTTTATTTTCAGTCAATTGACTGTATATTTTGATTGATTAAATAATATGTCAAAATTTATAAATTGAAAAATAAAGTACCATAATTTAATAATGCAGCCAACATAATGACAGAAAAAAATGGTGTATTATCCATTTGAATTGTTTGAGATTGTTAATTAACAACATATGACAAGTCGGTAGACTGATGCCACCTTTTTTTAAATATTATATTTTAAATTTTAATATTCAAAAGTTTAAAAAATGTATACAATATATATGATACTATAGTATCTATGCCTTAAGGGGATTGCAAACAGTCTGTTATCCCTTTAAGATTATATGTATATTAAAGAAATTCAATTTCAATATCTTTTTTTTATTATTATTTTGGTGCTTGTTTATTATTTTGACCACTTTACATAAGTCGTCAGTTTACCTGTTTCAGCTTCTAATATCAGTTAAATTTTCAAAAACAGTTAATTTTACTGACGTTATTAGTAGCCTTCAGTGTAATGGTGAAATAGCAAAACTATATTATCAATGCAATTTATATTTTGGTATTTAGAGCTTATTCAACAATTATAACCCAATTTAAAAAGAAGATTTTTTTCTCTTAGGTTGTTTTATAAAATTTAATTTAGATTATAATGAGGTGAATGGTTTTGTGTATGCTCAATATTAATTTATGATGTTATTAATAAAATTTGAATTAATTAGCAACAAAATTGTATTTACAATTAATGAAAACAATTTTTTTTCTTATAATAAATTGAGTGGTTAAAATAACAAACATGCAACATACCACGGATTATTTCGTTAGTATTGTGGTTGTCAGTATATCAAATAATTTTTAATTTTTTATGAATTGTGGTACGTTTTGCTTTTACATTTGTGTGGATTGATTTAATATATTGTGTTGTAATCAATGTCTAATGAAGGAAATGTAATTAATTAGTTTTTTCATGTATAAAATCTCTTACAGTTATATTTTCCATTTATGAGAAAAGTTAACTTAATCACTAATTACGGGGTTTATATCAATTTAGTAAATGGAAAGAATCATGATTGAATTTTAATTGCATTAAAGTATGTGATAATTTAAAAATTCTGAAATATGATTTAATCTTAAACCAAAGATAATTAATTAATAGGCTTAAATTTATTAAACTTTCATTCTACTGTGTCTTAATATTAGTATCAATTTGATAAAAAATTATAATACTTACCATAACCACTAAAATGTGCAACAAAGATTTTTCTAATTTTTTTATTAAGTATAAAAAATGTTTGTTATTTTACTATTTTTAGTTATATTCCGATACTAATATAAAGTATTAGACAATTCAAAAACCAATTATGGATTAAATATTTCAATAGTATATACTGTCTTAAGTTTTTTATTCCTAAATGATGTCTTTTACAGAAAGTTATGATTTGTATTCAATTTCAATTTAACTGTAATATAATAAAAACAAAAATTGTATTTTTCATTGTATTATTCAATATTTACGATTTCTAATTAATAATATTTTATAATGACTGACTATGGTAATATTTTCATTGAAGTCTAGTTCTATTAAAACATTAATATAGTATGTATGTACCTATATAATATAAATAAAAATTATATCAAATGGTTATTCAAAATCAACATATAATTAACAATTATTATTAACACAGGGAAAAAATCAACGTGTAGTCCTGACTTATGATAAGCGCTACTAAAGATCTAATGCCACCATATTGTGCTCTAAAATGTTGTTATTTTAGTAGTGTTTATTATTAATTATTCAAATTGTTTATGATGGTTATATTGTGCAAAATGTAGCCCTTCATTACTCACTAAATAAGTTATAGCAATATTGTCACTTGGGGTAACTGATATCCCCGATATTTTAAATATCTGTACTATCTGTACTTAGCTAAATATTAAACTTATAATATTTATTTCAACAATGAAGTACATAATTATAACTTAGCCTATAGGTTATAATAATAAAGCTTTTGTATTACAAGATATTCTATTTAAATTATTATTTTTACGAATTAAATTCTAAAAATAAGATATTATGTAGCCTAGGCATTATTGCAGTTAATACTTGTTTGATAGAAATAATGAAAGTACAGATATCCTTTTTTATTTGGATTAGTCTTTGTCGATTTTTTTTCTAGCATATCTACTCCCTTCATTTTTTTTTTTCTATAGAACAAAATGAATAATATGGTTTGGAAAATGACATGGCATAGTCACCTGAATTAAAAAATTTCTAGAAAATATTTGGAACAGTTGTTACTTCTTTGATTCATCTCATTTGCTGTTACACACCATTCTATCATAGTGAATATTCTGACCAAATAAAAAATGAAATTAAAGATATAGAATAATATGAATTCCACCTCCAAAAATTGCATATATAGTAAAATATCTGGGATATTCTAATAAGTATTTCTGTGTTTATGGCGACTATATACGTATTGCATAAAAACTAAAGTAAAAAGAAAAATTCTTATGTTTTATTATGTATAAAATTATTGGTAAATTTAAATTTAATAAATTCTTATATTTGAAATATTTAAAAAAAAAAACAAATTGATTTTGTCAATATTAAAATTAATAATTTGTACAGCTTATGTAATTTACTAATAATTAATATTATTACTATACTAATCAACAAGTTAAATATTTTATTATCAAAATGATAAATTAATTTATAAAATATTTAAGTTTAAATTTTATCCATAAATATACAATTATTGTTTTTAATAACATCATTTGTTGGAGCAGCACTTATTTGCAGAAAAGCAGTTTCATATTATGTACCCTCTGTAATCACAGCCCTTGCTTGATTTAGTTTAAATTCTGCACCAAATACTGTTATAAAGGGATTTTATAAGAACAAGGCCCATTATTTTAGTAACTTAATAACCAACAACAATTCATTCAGTAATTCAAATAAAAACAAAAATCTTATATTCCTATACATTAATATAATATTTGCATTCAATGATAGAAGTTTATTTAAAATTAAGATATATGTTGTATTGATATATTCAAATGCTTTGTATTAATCAAAAACAATTAAAATTAATTACATTTCTGAGCAAACTATATTATTTATACTTCTACTTCTTTTTAACTATCAATAAACAATCTGTGATAATATTAAAAACAAATGAAATTTAAATTTATCTACAATCTCTATATTACTTTTAAATTAAATTTTCTAAGTATAAATGCTTTTGGAAATAAGGTCAATGAAATTTTTGTTCTTAAACTACTTTTAACTATTAATCTAATAATGGTGCTCTTATTATGATAATAAAATAGTTAAATTTTATGGTTGGTTTTATACTATCAATGTTTTCTAGTCACCATACTTCACAACTATCATAATAAATTGATGGCATGGGACTTATTACCAGATAATTGCCTATTTATGTATTGTGAAACTGATGATATCTATGTATGAAAACTTTCTTTAGTCTTATAATCATTCTCATCAATTATTCTAAGCTTGAAAAAACTAGTATTTTTCTCTGTTTCTTATTTTAATAATTTTAAAAAATAATAACATTAATAAAATTTCATAATTAAATAATATTTTTATACCTATTGTATACAGATATATGTAAATAAATCTTTTTAAAAGTTAATTAATTATCTAAATATTCAATTGTATTTATTACATACCACATCTGTTAATTGTATTTCTTACCTGTATTAAATTGATAAAATAAACTAAAATTTGTATTAATCTATTAAAAACATTGAATGCTATGATTATGCTTTCCGTAAAAGCTTCATGAAATATAAATGTACTTACATTAATATATATCACATACTTAGATGCTCTATATTTTAGGTCTTCAGTATCTGCTAAATATTCTCATTACATAAATGTCATGTTTAATAGACTTTCTTAAAGCATTTGCAAGCCTTATTATTAAAATTAATATTGTACTTAGGTCAAACTTGGTGTTAGAATTGCAATTTTCTGTAATTAATAGGATCAAAGTTTTTTAATTAAAATCCATTGTTTACTTGCTACTAGATGGGGAGTACTCTTAATCCTAGTCTAATTGGTAATTATTATTTTACTATATATATATTATAAAATATGTTTTTTGTGCTCTTTTTATCATAAAATATTAAATATAATAATTTTAAGTTATATTTGAATGTTATTTAAAATTTTCTAATAACAATATATCAAATGATTCTACCTACATGCTCAATACATAGCATGTATAGTAATGTAAAGAATTAATAAAAAAAATTCTTCATATACACATATAATATATTATGTATTAAATAGTTATAAATTATTTATATATATATATTTTTTTTTTGTGATTACTAATCTTCCTATCTCTTAGTGCATACAATTATAATAGAACCTTAATAAAAAAATGTCTACTTAAAATAATTAATTATATTCTTGTCTTTTAAGTTATAGTAAATGGTTTTGGTGTGTTATTAAGCTTATTGTTTTGGAATAAAATTCTAAGTTAAAAATATTTAATGAATATTTTACCTTTATCAATTAAATAGAGATTTAATATAGCCAGATCAGTATTATAATGTATTAATTATTAAAATTATCTCTGTAGTGTGTATATATTTTTTGATGAACATTTAATTATATAATATATACATATGTATATATTATAATGTATACCAAAGTATGTTATGCTCAAAAATGTGTTTATGTTGTAAATAAAATTATAATTATACAATAATAATATAATGTGTTCTCAAAGAATTAGTTATTTTTATGATGTTATTACCAAATTTCCAATTGATTTAATTATTCTTGTCGATTATGTTTAAAATAATTAAACAGATAAATATAGCACACTTCTTTTAAATCACTTAAAACCTATTTTATAAATTTATAATTTATAATTTTATAAAATATTGTAATATTGGTTAAAACATTATTTAAATATTTTAATGTAAACAGAAATATATTTTTATAAATCGGTTTAATATGTATATGGTTTGCATTTTTGGTTATACTGATAAAATGAATGCTTGCACTTATTAAATGTTTTACTCTCATCCTTTAGTTAAAGAACAAAATCTAGATATTTATTACCAGTTCATGGTGCATTAAATATACTTTACATTGTAAATTAATATATTAACATACAATTAAAAATATATATTATATTGTTGGTATTCATCATTTAAAAAAATCAAAATCATAATGATAAATAATTTAGGAAATTAAAAACTTTTGATTTTAAATATTCAGTTATACTATTTTATCAACTTTATACCATGTACCACATACCATTACGTTCTAGTGCTAAGCTGCTTATATCATTGCTTTTTTCCTTATTGGTGACTATCTGGGAATCAGTGATATGCTATACTCACAGGAATGCTCATTAACACAACTGTACTTTCACATCTAATAGTCGAGATTTGTTATCGATTTTAATAGAATAAAACATGTATTAATTATACGTTTTATACATTCTTCGTATATTATATTAAAATATTTTCCTGAAAGTATAAAAAAATATATATAATTTTGTTCTATATACTTCAAAATTAATACAAAAAAAATTTAATATTAAAAAATACAGTAATGGTGAAATATATGTATATATATTTATACTTTTTATGTATAAAATATACGTATTGAGTTTCCTAAAATATGTGTCTTAAACTTTCCAGTAAATTGTTTCATGTGCTTATCAACACGTTCAATGAAATATTACTAAATCAATGTTTACTTCATGTGTTAGTTGTATAGCTATATTGTTTTGTAAAAATTAAAAAGTTATAATGAAACTGTTGAAAAATATATTTTATTTTAAATTATGTGTGTGTTGAATTATGTGTATATAATTATTGTTTTTAATTCAAACACCTTTGAATATCATTGCATTAATTAATTAACATTATGTTATTTGCTCTTATGGTAAAATAAATTAAATATGTTATTTGATTTCGACCAGAATTTAAAATTCAATGTGCTATTCTGTAAGTTAATACGATTACGAAATTTAGGATATTGGAATATAATGGGCTGTATTATTCTAACATCAATCAGACGCTTGCGGTGAGTGTACCACACAGCTTTGCTTCTAATTTGCACTACAAATTTAAGCTAATAATATAATTACAGCATCTTTTAAAAAAAAAATAAAAATGTTATTTAAAAGGAAAACACTTATTTTTATTTATTTACAGAATGTGCTCAGGGATATAACTTTTACAATGGTGAATGCACATTACAATGTCCAGTGAGAACATATGAAGAACAAGATGGTGTATGTTATGAATGCCACTATTCGTGTTATCAGTGTAATGGACCAAATGATTATCAATGTTTATCATGCTGGGGAGATGCAGAATTGACTCACATGATGGGCCAAACTTATTGCTATTCAAAAAACATAAAGAGTTTGCTCGATGATAAGACATGGCATACTGTGGCTGCATTATTACTGGTCGTCAATATATTTTTACTCCTCATATTTTGTAAAGGAGGATTTTTAACAAAAAACAATGGAGTATTAGATAATGGAGATTACAGACTAGCTAATCAAATTGAAGGTGATGACTGTTGAACAAATTTTTTAAACATTTACAAGTAAAAGTTTTTAATTATGATTAGCATTTAATTCTTAGTTAGGACTGTTATTTAATTAAGTCTTAAAAACAGATATTCTTATGAAACATTTAGGAAATTTTATTTATTTTTTGTTAACAAGCATAATATATTTTATTACATTTGTTTTATTTTGTTTTAAAATTTAATGATGTTATTTTTCATATTATTTATTTATTCATGTGTTAAAGAGTTAAATAAAGAACAAATTAGATAGAAAGTTAACCTAACCTAAGCTACTTTTATAAGTACTAGAATTTTTATATTATAAAATAAGTATATTTTATAGCTCAATTTTATTGAATTTAAATTAATCTGTATTTGATTTAATTGTATTATATTATTGGTTAATACTTTGAAAATGTATCCAGTACACTGGTGTATTATATTTTAAATGTATGTATATTTGTTTAAATTATTTTAAAGTTCTATTGTTAAAATATACCTCTACCTAGACATGAGAACCTGTATAATTATAACTTTTCTATAGTTTGTCAGGTACATATATTCAGTTGTTAAATTTAACGATCGCATAGTTTTAATTGCATACATAAATGTAAATAACTTGTTTATAATGTATGATGTCAAAAGTTGTAATCTATATAGTTCTCTTCAGACAACTAATTTTGAGTAGATATTTTGGTTACTTGTGTACCTCTTTTTCCATCTACAATATGTTATTAACAATAAACTTTCAACAATGTCACTATGGGATCCTACGTAACTAATAAATTATTTCTTTAAAGTCTACATTTTTATAAACATGTAATACATATTTTTAAATATTAAAATATAATAGAAGCTGGTAGGATAATAATTATGGATGTATAGTATCATAGAGAGGTAGACAAATTTTACAATTTACCTACCAGGTGTACAATAGTGTTGTGAGATATTAATTAAAATTTGAAAACACTGATAAATCACTGCATTCAAAGAGCAATCAAATAGATAACTGAATTATTAGTTAATTATTTTAGAGAATGGAAATCCCTAATATTGGCATAATGTTCAAGTCTTTTATTTTTTAAAATAAACCATTTTGCTGTATTTTTATATTAAGAGCACTTTTTTGCAGACATATGACAATATCAACAGCCAGTTTTTATATAAATATTTGTGTGAGTATATTAATATGTAATGAATAAGTAAAAAGCTGGACATACTTCGCACCTTGAGTGAGATACTCTTGCAAGCTATGTTGAATTTTAAATAATAAATTATTTCTTCAATAAAATGATTCTGAGCAAAGCTTCAAATATAGGATGGCCACACATCCCAGTTTTGCTAGGACATTATCAATTTTCAACAAAGTTTTTGAGTGTTTCGAGTCAGTGATTTGTCCCGGGTTTAAAATTTTACCAGATAAAATTTTCAATTTCCAATTTTCAATGATCAATTTTGATTTTCACAAAAATATAGTTGTAGAACATTTAATCATTCACAATTGTAAAAACGGTAGAAGCTTTTATTGTAAAAACATGCTAAAATGATACACCTTATAAAGAATTCTATATCAAAATATTGGAGAATAATACTTTATTAAAACAAGTTCATGGATCAGCTATATATTTGGCGATATCTACTGGAGAAACTCTGGACTCCAAAAGTTCCGATGATTGATCAATGAATTATAATTGCATTAGTTTGATTTTTTTTTTTTTTTTTGGATTCTGAGCAAAGCAAAGAAGCTTATGATTTTACAATGATTTATTTATTTAATAAATATGGGCTTAGCTCAAAGTACAGTAGTTGGATTTACAAATATTAGAGTTTAGTAAAAGTGCTACAGAAATAGATGGATAGATAAAAATAAAAATGGAGGGTGGTTATTGGCTAGACACAATTGTCGGTCTATTGGATTATTCTGACTGTAATTAGTGAACCAGTTAGGAATAGAAAATGGAACTGTAGAACAGGTTGGACATGGAGGTATGCAAAAGTTTAGCGGTGGAGTATCAGAAAAATTACCAATAAGATTTTGAAGGAACTTGATATTGCTTTTTAATCTTCTATCGGCTAGAGTAATTAGGCTAAGCTTTTTTGAAAACCAGGTTGGTAAGTTGGACTTCATATATTTTGACATTGGGATATAGTGTAAAATGCAGTGACGGAGGGCATCATATAGGGTATTTGTGGCAGAATCAATGTCTCACCCCAATTAAACTGTTCTAGGTATATTAAAATCTCTTAATAGATGGCTTTGTGATAGTTAAAGTTATTATGAGAAACATTAATAGTTGGCACTTCCTTAAATTGGGCAAGAACTATACCCAGCGCTGGATGGAATGGATAGAAGATTTTTCTAAATGGATGGTATTATTGTTAGAAAAAATTAGATCCAGAACCTTACCCATATGATTAGATATGTGGTCAGTTGAAAAAAGTTAAAGAATGCAAGAATACAGTGGTCGAATGCGGAGGTGTAAGAGAGACCAAGTTCGTCATTAGACCAAGAAATAGCGGGTGGATTGAAATCACCACCGATAAAAAAGGTATAATCGTTGTTGGATGAGATAATTGATTGGACTGATTCAATGAAGTATCCATAGTTAGCAATAGGAGAATTGGGAGTGAAGTGGATACACTCTATGATAAAGTTTTATTTTTTATAGTGAGTTTTACAATGATATACTCAATATTTATAATAGCGGTAGTTAGTAAGGACGAAGGAATATCTTTTCGTACGGCAACAAGTGTTCCAATGCCTCTACTGCAAGAGCTGGTAGATGTGTTTCTGTCGTGTCTAAAAATAGAATAATTTAATAGACCTAAATGTTTTTATATATATTTTAATGTATTTAATAATTTAATATACCACATTAATATTGTTACACAACCAGATTTCAGATAAGCAAATAAATACATTATAAAATAAAGCAATATTATGTTTGAGGATGTTGAGTTTTGTGCGTAGGCCTCTATAATTTTGACAGAAGCCTATTATAGGTACCTGGGTGCAGGCGGAGGCTTCTAGTTTTTCGAATGGCGCTTGACCTTTGGAATCCCATTGACGTGCACAACTGATTCGCCCTCGCCTCTTCTGCGTTCCAAGTCAGCATAAGCAACACGCAGTGAAGCACGCTCCTGTTTTGTCTTGTCACAAACAATGCTGATGTGAGGAGGAAGCAGATTAGATTTCTTGGAACGCTGGACATTTTGTAAAACTCGAGACGCATTAACATTAGAGTAGAAAACTACTTTGACAGGACTAGTGCCAGACACAATCTTTCCAATTCTCAAAAGTTTTGCATATGTCAGTCAGTTAAGTTTGGAAAACAGATCCTCGATAGCATTGTGTGATCGGTAGTGACTTTCAGTAACGATAGCAGAGTCACATACGGGTAAACACGGACAACGATATTCTTGGCGCAGCGCTCTCGGTCTGAGGTTTCAGAGTGTATTCTCGGATTCATTTTTAGCAGTTTTCTCAATTTGGTCTACTCTAGATCTGACTGATCTGAGAGAGATATCTCTTCACGAAGCAGCGAGTTTTCGTTTCAAGTCATTATGAGATGAGAGAGTCGATAAGATAGTATGCAATTCAGTGAATTCATTGGTTTGTGATTTTTTGAGTTGATTACATGAATTAATAATTTCTGAGTATAATTTTTGGAGAGTTTTTACTGTAGTTATGTCAGTGAGAGTGGAGGAAGAGACTTCCGAATCTTTTGAGTTGCTTGAAGGAGACATAACTTTGGAAGTGTGATCGACAGAGCTTTTTGGGACACTACATAACGTGTAGATTTTTCCCAGGTAAAGTAGAAAGGGGCAGGCCGGTAAATGCGCTACAGTTAGTGTAAAAAACTTGTGTTTACAGGTCAGACAGACTTCGAGCTTCTTTGTAAAGGTTTACGACAGTGGCCACAGGTGTTCGGCATAAGTGCAGAGGCTCAATAGAAGAGTATGTATGTATTATTTGTAGTATCCGCCGTGATTGACTGGGGTTGGCAACCAAATTAGCGCGTTGAGTAAAGGCTCCCCGCAGATATAAGACGCAATCACACATACGCTGCCAGTTGACAGAGAGTGATATTTAGAACATCGATAAAGTGAAATGTAAAAAGAAAGAATCACCTTTGATAAGCAGGGTGAGGTAATTAGGCGCACATGTCGTAGATAGAGTAGTTGTAGCACAGAGATATACTCTGTGGTAGTAGCAGAAACACGCACGTGTGGTACTGAGTATAATACTTAGGTAATTAACAGAGATAACTTGGACAACACAAACACAAATTTGAATAACACACGGACGCGGTTGCAATATTTAATAAGCGACGCCGCCGGGGCAAAGTACGTACTCACCGCACGAGGGACTGTACTAGTGATGGGCATAATCGAATGATTAGTAATCGAGACATTTTCATAATCGAGATATCACTCGAAATTTCCAAATGAAATATTATTAATAATCGAGTTATCACTCGAAATAATCCTTCGAAATTTCTAAATGAAATATTAATAATCGAGATATCACTCGATCATTTATAATAGTTAAATTCCCTCGTTTCATGGACATCATTCATTCATTCCAAATAATTTGTATTCGATTATTAACATTTT
>JAIPRM010006453.1:0-18650 GCA_025469315.1 Stegophylla sp. TES_Ste_2020 | reverse complement strand
TCAGAATCGTTTTACTGAAGAAATGATTTATCGTTTCTTTAAAATTTAATACGCCCGTCAAGAGAATACCACCCGTCGTGCGAAGTACACCCATCGTGCGAAGTATGTCCGGCTTTTTTTATATATACTTGTAATTGGACAATTTGACTGCACGTTAATGATTGATTGGAGACCGCGTAAATGACTGCTAACCAATACAAATGGAAAAGGTTTCGAAAACCGCAGTGTGCAATGGGGTTTATGCTCTCCGGGGAGTCTCTGAACTCGACATCATATTTTATTTTACGAACATTGCGAGGTGTCGACGACGAGGCAGCGTTTCGCTTTTCTCTATCGCATTGCAGTTATGTTTTTTTTTTTTTTTTTTTAACAACTGTCAATTGAGTTGAGTCTGTCTAGAGATGTCACTCTACGACGAGGCGAAACCGCACGACGTGTCACTGTCTATGCCCCAGTGGTTCCCAAACTTTTTATACTCGCAGCACATCAGTATTAGTTGTAATAAGTCACGGCACACTTTCAATAATCATTGTCTACTACCAGTGACATATTATGCCAATAAGAGACTTATCCTTATTAACCCCATTGTCTTTATAATATATATTTATTTTATTTTAGTTAAATTGTATAAAGTTTACTTTAGTTTTTCCCAGATAATATAAGGGTGTTTTCACCATGAACTGTTGGTGATTTTTAGTTATATGCGACCTGGTATAAAGTACAAGCTCATTAAATGTACAAACCCTTGGAAGGATCTTGTTCTCGTGACATTTCACTAAAATAATCACTCCGCCCTTCAAAAATTTCATTGTAAAATATGAATCAAACGGTATTTGATTTGAACAGAAACGTATCGATAAAATATTAAGATTCTATAATTATTACTTTTCTTCATGAATATAATTTATAGTAAATTAATAGACTTAAATAATAAATTAATAAACTTAATTTATTCAAATTTTCGTGGCACACCGTTTGGGAAACACTGGTCTATGCTGACAGGGGCACGTAGTATATCGAGTACGTCGCAGTAAATAATAATAATAATAATAATAATAATGAGCGCTCGGTTTATTGTCGCGCGCGTTTTTTACTCCACGTGTGAAGCAGCAGCATACGAGTCCATACGAATCACGGACATTTGTACTGGGTGGCCAGATAAAAAATTTAAAAATCCGGGACAATAAATTTAAATTACTTACAACTTTTTATTTATTAACCTAACCAAACAAAATCTTCGCATTTGTTACCAATTTATATTACTATAAAATGTAAAATACTTAATATTTAAATTGGAAAATTAGAAAATATACTAAATCTTCGTGAAAACATTAGTAAATAATATTTTTAATTTTTTGCTTCTATTACCACCATATTATACTTTTGTATGCCGAGAATATTCTTCAGAAACTAACGGTTTTATACATCATAAACGTACTTATAAACTATTAAGTCAAATTCCGAGATATAACTGTGTGTAATTTCAAAACTGGTACAAAATTATGTCCCAAAAAACTTTTTCGAGACACCGGGACACGAGTTCTAAAACCGGTAACGTCCCGGAAAATCAGGGACGAATGGCCACCCTACATTTGTACCACCCTCACACCCCCTGCAAAAGAAGTATAACGTGCTCTTACGAATTAAACACAATGATTTTACAGTTAGTTTTGAAATAATTATTTTATTAAAATAAGAAAACCAGTTTCAACACAACATCCTAATTTTTATCATTTTATTTAAGCATCAGCAACAACACAAGTAGTTCAAAACGAAACAATAAAACCCTGGTTAATCGTAAATGTTTAATACTTTTTAGTTAGAAAATATTTTAAAGCCAATTATTGTATGTATTTCTATTTTAAAATTTTGTTTTTAGTTTATATGTGATAAAATATGTAACTGTATTATATAGAATATTGAATATTAACCATTACAAAATTCTTTAATTTATTTTTTGTTTTATTATTTAGTATAACAACAATAGTATATTATATTATTGTCTATGAAATTGCATAATAACAATTCATAAACTGAGACAGCGCATAAAAAGAGAAAATCATGGACCAAAGAGTGTCCGTCAACGAAGGGCCAGGGCCAAATGGGACCCAGGGAGGATGTGAAAGTCAAAAATGGTTCTGTTACAGCTGCTGTTATCTGTACACGCAAGTATTCGCAAGTAGTTTTAAACCGACATTAATCCTTTTCGGGAACTGACTTTAATATAATCGCGACGTGCTTATGATGATAATTTGCGAAAATTCTACATCATGTGTACCCTTTCAATTAAAAAATAGAAAAAAACATCATTAACACCCGAACAACTATACTCGCATTACAAACACTATACCGGTCGGGGTGAAGACGAATAATATTATATTATACAGGTGTAGAGTGTATTTGAGTAGCGCGCCATTAACGGGGATGTGCCGCACTAAGGTAATTTAAGAGAAAAACTTATTATTATCTTTTTTTTTTTTTTTTCATTATTCCGTACCTACCAACTTCTTTGTGTGTTTTCATTATTAACCCTGCCACCATCGTTTATTTTATGATCCCCAGACTCGCAACCGCCTCATCGTTTCGGGATTTTATTTATACAGTACATAATATATCTAGTAGCGTTTTTGAGTCCTCCGCCGCCGCCGAGGTGTTTCATAAATGACGAACGGGGTCGTAGGAAAAACTTTATTACCAATAGTGGCCCAGTTATCCGAGTCGCGTCGCTTCGTCACTTGTTACCGGTATATTCTTTTAGGTTTATACAAGACTGTATAAGAGATTGCGGATTCGTCGGCAAACTAATTTTTGTTTATCGCACTCTCGATACACACGCGCAAAGTATACATAAAACAACACTCCGAAGCCTGATTACGACACTTCATAGTATAACAAAAAAAAAAAAAGTGTGTACTTTGCTCATCGGGGTGTTCTTCGCACGACGGGTGGGATTCTCTTGACGGATGTATTGAATTTTAAAGAAACGATAGATCATTTCTTCAATAAAACGATTCTGAACGAAGGAAGTTAATAATATAAAAAATGAATGAAAAAAAAAAAATGTTAGAAAAATGTCAAAAAAATGTTTTTTCACATTTTCAAAATCTTTCTTATATTATTTTCTACCTATGTTTAAATTTTCATGTAGTTCGAATCAAAAAATTATGGTTTCCGAGTTGTTTTTATAAAATTTGGGGTATTTTTTTCCAAAAAAAAAAAAAAAAAAATTGAAGAATTCAAAAATTCAGAAAATGACCTCTTTAAAGTACCATCTAGAGGCAAATCCAAAAAAGTTGTACACAGAAAAAAAAAATAAAAAAATAAAAGTCATTGTAAAAACACTAGATGTCTTCATTTTGTTCAGAATCTAAAAAACAAATACAAACACACTAAAATGGTAAATGGTCGTAAACCGGTACAATACACGATGTATTGCATCGCACAAATTTGACCGACTCCAAAGGTCCGAGCACTCAATTATTACAGAGTTAATAATAATAACAATATATCATTCTGATTCGTTTCGATCCGGATTAAATAATTACCTCTTTACACAACGACGTGACAAGAGATATTAGCAATTTTTTTTTTTTTTTTTATTGTCCACCGTGCAATGTGTGTAAAACGTGTTATTGCAATGTTGTTCGAGAGATTATCCCCCCCCCCAAAAAAAAAAAAAAAAAGACAATGCACATAAATCATAATTCGAGCGAATAAAAACGATAATACCCTTCAGTAGTATGTGATAGTTGTGACTGGCGTACACAGAAATCGATTATTTTTGACGTGGACATTTTTTTTTTTTTTTTCAATGCTCTTTATAATTGATAGTAATTGTGCATGAATACCAATTTAATATGTTATTATATTCGTGTGAGTTTAATGATAATATTATGTATAATATGTCGCTCGAGAGCGAGTAGATAATAATATATTTTATCATCGACAACGATATGAAATGGATTTCGTTCGAGCAATATAATACGTATTTCGCGCAAAAACAAATGTCCGTATTGATCAGAAGTGTTTAACTACATCTAGTGTTACGGGATTTTACAAACATGATATGAAACGCGATATTTAATCTTATAAGATATAATTCAATCCCTTTACTGATGAAAAATAATAAATAAATAAAAGGAAAAAGGAAAACCAATTTAATGCCTGACATACATACGTATAATTTTCATCGATAAGTTTCAGTTTCTAAAAACTCGTTCGTTTATATATACGTTATGTGGCAGATGTATATATTATTATTGTACGAATGTTCCTCCGACATTATAATATACATAATATCATTACAATATTATTATCTTCTAATACATGTTAAAAAAATCCGGACATACTTCGCACGACGGGAGGGATTCTCTTGACGGGTGTATTGAGTTTTAAAGAAACGATAAATCATTTCTTCGATAAAACGATTCTGAACGAGGGAAGTTAATAATATAGGAAAAAAAAAAATTCGAAGTGCCTGGCTGGAATCGAAGCCCGATTACAGATACGTTATAAGCCGGTTGCTTGATAATTACGCCACAAAACATTACTTCACCTATATTTATTTTTTATTATTTTTATTTTTTCAATTAACACTTTTTCGTATGGATCTACTTGTTAAAAAACTTGAATCAGCAAATTTTGAAACTGGATTTTCCTCTAATTAGTACTTTAAAGAAGCCAATTTTTTGAATTTCTCAAAACATCATTGTAAAAACAACACTAGCTTCTTCACTTCGTTCAGAATCTAATATATTCGTTAAAACCCGACTGCTGCTGCTGCTGCTGTTGTTGGTATACAAATATAAAAAAAATGATATATATGTGTCTGGAAATCCAGAAAGTACAGGCCATTACACCACGTGCATCGTCGTTCTCGAGGTCACTTAAATCTTACTTAACGAATTCACCGGATAAAATAATAATAATAATAATAATAGTATAACATTTTCGTCTCGTTCGGAATAAGAAGAACACGTTCGTTTTGCGCATGCTCTCGCGCGCGTATAACATAATATTATGGGCCTGAAGTCGATTTTTCGTGCCCACCTAATGTACATTATTAAGTCATTTATTACTACTTGTCGGTGTATATTATGTCGCGTGTACACATACTATCATCATACACGTATAATATATGCTCGGGGGGTATCATGCACGTACGTACATATATTGTTGAAGATGTGAAACTGTGCAGCATTATATACAAAACAAACACTATAAAGTTGCAACGCGGGAAAATGCACGATTCGCATTAATTACCGTTCTTGTGTGGAAATCAGCAGACTTGTTCATAAGAACACTCGAAGGAAAAATAAACGCTATGACAGTGGCGTAGCCAGGAATTTTTTTCGGGAAGGGCTGATCAGTTGAATACATTAGTGCAATTAATGTTAATTTTATAGGGGCTAACATGTTCATTTGATAGATTTAGTCCTCCAAAGGCTAAACAATTAACATGCTTAAATATGTCAACCTTCAGCAATTTCCAAAAAAATATAAGGGGAGGATCTGAGTGATTTTTTAAGGGTAGCTGAACCTCCTAAGTCCTCCCCGTTCTCAAAAATTGATTTTCTTTCTAAAGGAAACGATAAAAATAAATACCCCCACCCATTTTTGTGTCTTTGTCTTGTCTTCATCAAACATTTTTTATCCCTTACCTATCATTTATCACTTTTTTTCAACAACTACCAGCTACCTACCATATCCCATATTTTCTATTATTTATAACTAATTGGATAACAATTTAAGATTTCCTGAATTTTCAGAAAGAGCTTCAGCCCCTTCAGCCACCCGCCCCTGCGCTATGATGATGCAATTCGCCTATATAATTTCAGATATTTATAAGAAAAAAAAAAGTGTGTACTTTGCACGTCGGGTGGGATTCTCTTGACGAATGTATTGAATTTTAAAGAAACGATAAATCATTTCTTCGATAAAACGATTCTGAACGAAGGAAGTTATAATAATATAAAAAATAAATAAGAAAAAAAAATGTTGGAAAAATGTCCAAAATGTTTTTTTACATTTCCAAAATCTTACTTATATTATTTTCTATCTATGTTTAAATTTTCATATAGTTCGGATCGAAAAACGATGGTTTCCTAGTCGTTTTTCTCAAATTTTGGGTAAAAAAAAATTGAAGAATTAAGAAATTCAAAAAATGACCTCTCTAAATTACCATCTAGAGGAAAATCCGGTTTCAAAAAGTTGCTGATCGAAACTTTTGGACAAGTATTTCCATACAAAAAGTTGTACACAGAAAAAAAAATAAATATCATTGTAAGTTCTGATGTATTCGAAGACGACAAAATGATTTTTTTACCTGAATAACAGTATTCAAATGTACAAACAAAATGATTTTTAATAAAAACGCAAAGTTTTTTAGTTTTTTCCCTCATCATACTTAAGTTTTAAAAACATGCAGTACTCCTGGAGTTAAAAAATAATAAAATTAATAATTTCTAAAAAAAAAAAAAAAAACGTTTAATGGTTTTTCTTTTTTACAGAGTTCTTAATACCTATTAGTATAGTTTTTTTTTTGCATTGTTTAGTAGTTTAATTAATTTAAAAACATCAAAACAAATATCGTAATATATATATATATGTGTGTGTGTATTATAATATATTCAATCATCTCGCATTGTTGTGTTATCCCAGTATGGAAATAATTTAAATGGTATTTTAAGACACACGGAGATTAAACAGTCATATTATTGGACTAATCTGATTTATCAGTTTGCGTAATGAAACCAAGGGAACCAAGGGAACGACGTCTGAATACAAATGTACCTCGAATGCCGATTTGTCTACGAGCATGAATAGATCTTGTCAAGCTAGTGTAATCGACTTCGGTAATTCCAGTGCACAATGCGAACGCGCTTCATTAACAAAAGGATTCACTGAAATGGAAATTCTCAATTGTTCTTGATTTCGTTGTTTCTTTCGTAACCCGTGACTAGTAGCAATCTGCTACAGACGAATAGGTAAATACCACACACCCATAGAGTGGTCTACGAATACAAATTTGGGTAATAATTATTGACAAGTGAAACATACGTATGTATTTATAACTTGAAAGATTTTATTGTTAATAATTTTTAACCCGTCAATCATATTAAATCAAAATGCATAATCATTGTTTTTACAGTAGATAGAAAAATACATTATGGAAAACAATAAGATTATATTTTTATTTTATTCGTTATTTTTATTATTTCAAATTAATATACTACTTAACTTATTATGGTTTTGATGAGACTTATTTTTTTAAGAATTCAATGTTATCAAAAAATCAAATATTTAGAGTACAAAATAGAACCTAAAAATCAAGACTTCCAAAAAAATTTTACAAGTCACTCTCTATACTCTCACAATATCAATTGTACATAAAAACTTTAAAAGTTTAGTAAAACTATTGGTAATATTATATTTTAAATTCCATCAAAACCAATGAAAATCTAAAAAAATCTGCTAAAACATTAACTAAATATAATTAAATATTTATAAAACTTTTTGTTTAAATTAAATTTAAGTATTTTGTTACTTGTGTAGTATTCTATAAAAAAAAAAAAGAAATACGAATATTGGAAGTAATTAATTTAAAATTGTTACCTGAAAAAAGTTAGTAGTTAAATACATTATATTATTTGTATTAAAATGTAACTATACCCACCTACGTATTCTTAATATAACATCAATGAGAACTTATACAAATTCCTGGAGTGAACACGAAAATAAAAATAAATTGAATCAATTTCAGAATGATGTTAATGATTCAAATGAAAAATGGTCGTTTACGAAATATTAATAAAAACTTAGTAGTAAATTAAATTGCGATTTTTTCAAATATAAAACTAAAAATAGAAATCCCGTACACGTCTTTTTTTTTATTTCCAATTTGCTTTATATTATATTTTTGGTATTTCTTAGAAAAATAAATCAATTCAATAGTTCCTCGCTCGGTCCAAACACAAAATAATAATTAATTTTTAAAAGATCGTAAACCACAAAAATACAAATACATGGAGGAGGAGCTTCCAAATATCGTGTGATTTACCAGTGAGACAATTTCATTTCTAGTGCGCTCATAACCGGACTGTATACAAAACGCGTCACCCTTTTATCATATTATTAAGGCGTGTACAGTCATCCCCGAACAATTAGCCGTGATGAGTGGCTCCTTCAACCACTGTAGGATTATGCAATTTAAAAATTTTCGGTTGAGTAAGGTTTTTAAAAATTCCAAGTGTCGCTGATTTTGATGGATGAGTACGACCGGCGCGGCGGCGGCGGCGGACATAAAGAGAGCATATAAAACTTTTGCTATGCTTGAGTGGATAGTGGGGTCGAAGGTCCTCAGTTTAACTTACCCCCCCCCCGCCGTTCCGGGCCTTCGGGTACACGTACGGTCATGCGTACATCATGCGAAATGTCTAGTTTTACTTAACTTTGTGAAACCGGAATGTCAGCGACACGACAACGTTGCGGAATTTAATGGTCACGTGACCGTGATTAATAACATTTGAGCACTTAAAAAAAATTAATTTGTCTTTATCGCCCCTGCGGGGACCTATTTTTCGAAAACACAGACAAATAAATAATATAAAAAAACAATTAATCATTCTGTTTACCGTAATGTCGTTAACAGATCTGACGGCCTACGTATACGTTGTACAATAATTATATTTATGTATTATATCTGTAGGTCAATTTTACATACATTTATTTTTGTGTTTTCGCGGAGGTCACGGAAAGTCGGGAGTTTTCGGATGAATACAAATTAAAATATTCGTACAACAAACGAGACGAAACTAATTTTGAATGTTTTTGGTCAATCGACGTGACTTTTTTGTGCGTCAATAATAATAATGATAATAATTATCGTCGAACAGTTGTTTTATTTAATACGAACACTGTTATGAATGATAAACAATGAACATTTTGGAAAGACGACAATAACAATAACTGTGTTTGATAAAAAGGCATTCAAAATTGAATATTACAAAACGCTAACAAAAGATTATCTACGGCTGCTGAATACTATTAATAAAATATAACAAAACACGAATAAGCGATGAAATAATTAGCACAAACATTAAGTGAAGAAACACAGTGATGATTCATAACCTTAAAATTGCGATAATTAAGCATATCTGTTTTTTTTTTAATATTTGAGTGTTCGAAAAATCCAATATTCCCATACGAGAGTTGTGTATCCCTAATGCTTGTGTCGATTCGGTAGAACACCGGGTGTGCACGGGCCCCTTGTATGCCGAATCTTAAATCGATATAACTAGAGGCTGCAGCCGAATTTCACTCAAAATAAAATAAATAAAAAAAACCGCACACTTTATCCGTTCGTTGTACGAAAATACCGCATCATATTGTAATATGTATGTAGTGGGTTTGAAACTTTATTTTTTTTTTCTATATAGGTTTTTAAAATGTTCATCATTAGCATTGCAAAGTTTGAAAAAAATAAATATACTGTCGACCAGAACAACATTTTTTGGAGAATAATATAGGTTTTGATAAAATATTTACCGTTTGAAATATATGTTACTGTAAATAATACTGTATGGTCTTATA
Source organism: Stegophylla sp. TES_Ste_2020 (assembly GCA_025469315.1). Lineage (NCBI taxonomy): Eukaryota > Metazoa > Arthropoda > Insecta > Hemiptera > Aphididae > Stegophylla > Stegophylla sp. TES_Ste_2020. The sequence goes on along the minus strand of JAIPRM010006453.1, from coordinate 9,059 downwards.
AAATGTAAATGTTGTACCTACCTATTTATTTGCAAAAAAAATTAATTTGCTTGGAAAAAAAAAATATGCGTGTGTGTGTTTAAGCTTTTTCCTATTATTTTTCAATGATTGTATGTGCTATTTTTGAGTATAATAACAACTCCAATATGGCAGTACCGGAACTAGAGAATTTATCGCCCGGGGCAAATACAATTTTGACGCCCCGAAAACCACCTGCCCTTAAGTTTACAAATTCTTCGATAAAAGAATTTGGATATTGAAGCGCCCCGGGGTCGTATTTAGAGGGGGGCAACAGGGTGAAGGTTTTTAAATTATTTATTTACATTTATTAAATATATATATATTATATAAAAGCGCTTTTTTTTTTGTTTTTGTAACCCCCGGGCGGCGAATTCCTAAATACGGTCCTTAGCGCCCCTAAATATATGGCACCTGGGGGCAAGAACCCCTCCTCTTGGTCCAGAACTGGTTAGCGGTTTTACTGGGACTTTATAAATGGCATCTTTAGGCAAACATTGGGTCTAATCGTTGGCCGACCAAACTAATGGGTATGTCAGAAGTGACGTCAAATTTCAGAAAATCTTCAACGGCGGAAACCGCGTTAAAAGAGCAAATAAAATAATGTTCCACAAAACTCGGGTGTAGGCATACGTCAGTGATATATTTAAGGGGGCGCGGATTCTCCGGCTGATATATCATCCCCCAGAGCAATGTAAACAGAGTAACCAGAGTATGTAAACACGTTTTAAGGTATGAAAATCGTCCGAAAATTTCGTACACCATCTCTATAGATAAAAAAAAAAAATGTCATCTCTATGGTACTTTTACGACGTTGTTTTTCGAAATTCTCAGTATTTTTTTTTTTTTTTTTTTGCTACAGTAAAACTACCGAAAATTCGATTGAATTTACGGTAAAACAAAACACAAACTAAATTTTTGTGAAATGGATTGGATTTTAGTTATTTAATGGTAACACCACAATGGAGCCAAAAACTTGAAATATTTTACTAATTACTATCAAAAATAGTTGTGTACAAACGTGATATGGTTTTCAAAAATTGTGTTCACTTTAGGGTCGAATACAGAACTTTGATAATATTGTACTTTTTTTTTTTTTTTAAAAAAATTCTAAATATTGAATTCGATTGAATATTTTTCACTGAAAAATTCAAGGTCACCTCATATTTTTCAACTACTCTATCTAGGAGATTCATAAACATTAACAGAGTAATTTATTTTTTAATACACTTTGAAGAAGAATAAACGTTTGGTTTTTTTTCAATACAATTTTTATTAATTTTTTTAAATTCTAAATCCATACAACATAATTTGGAGGACCAATGTAAATTTTCGATGTGAGAAACACATACAAAGGAGACGGAGTTTTTTTGAAGTGCTGATTTTTAGATTCTGAACGAAGTGAAGAAGCTAGTGTGTTTTTACAATGGTGTTCATTTTTTTTTTCTGTGTACAACTTTTCGTATGGAAATACTTGTCCAAAAGTTTTGATCAGCAACTTTTTGAAACCTAATTTGCCTCTAGATGGTACTTTAAGGTGGTCATTTTTTGAATTTGTCAATTCTTCAATTTTCTTTTTTTGGAAAAAACTACCCAAAATTTGACAAAAGCGACTAGGAAACCATCATTTTTTCATCCGAACTATATGAAAATTTAAACATAGATAGAAAATAATATAAGAAAGATTTTGGAAATGTAAAAAAAAAATTTTGGACATTTTTTTTCTCATTTATTTTTTATATTATTAACTTTTTTCGTTCAGAATCATTTTATTGAAGAAATTATTTATCGTTTCTTTGAAATTCAATACACCCCGTCAAGAGAATCCCACCCGACGAGCAAAGTACACACTTTTTTTTTTTTTTTTTTTTTACTGGTCATCATCACTCTCCCGAAATGAAATCGTAAATACACTACTGGTATATTATACACACTATCCACACCTGCTCCCATCACTGGGGTGTCCACATCCATTCGAGTCTAATCGACGGATAGGTTCGATTCGCAAACAGCACTTGAGACAAATAAACAAAAAAAAAATCTCAGTGACAATATATAACACACAGAATACAAAATTATCGTTCGGGAGAAATAAGCTTCGGTCTGACACTCGGGACGCCGGGCAATCAGCACTACTAAGCCGGTGTAAAAAATGCAAATAATTGTGAACACTGAACGTGCAGCGCATCACCGAAACAGTGTGTAATTTAAAAGTTATAAAAAAAAGGCGTAAGCGTAAATGCGTACCCGTCTAACTTAATGATCGAATACATTTTTTTTTTTTTTAGACGAAGGGCTGTGAAACGAAAAATAATATCTAGAATAAAACAATTTTAAACGGTGTTTCAGTTTAGGCAAGACAATTTTATTTAAAAATTATAAAGTTTTGTACTCCACTATTAGATGAGAAAAGGACAAAAACATTTTGATGAGAAAAAGTGTTAGAAAAAAAAAAAATGTTAACATATTAAAAATTCTCTTTCATCAATTTTTTTTAAAATAATTTTGTCGATTTACATTTAAATTTTCTTAAAATTTGGATTATATACTTTTTTTTTCTTCAAAATTCTCAATAGCTTTTCCAAATTTTTTCAAAAAACTATCCAAAATTTTACATTTTTTTTTACTAATCCAATCTTTATAAAAAGACTAATATAAATAAACAACAATATGAAAAATATTTTGGTAGAAAAATATTTTTTATACTCGAAGGTAGGTATGAAAAAAAAAATGTATGCATTTTTATACACTTTTTCTTATTTATTTTTATTTTTTCTTATTCTCAATTAATGATATGATATAAAACTGGACAAGTATAAGATGTATAATTATTATAAATTTTATAGTTTTTAAGTGAATTTAATTATGTATAAACTGAAACTCTGTTAGAATCGTTTTATTGAAGAAATGATTCATCATTAAAGAAATGTTTTTTTTTTTTTTTAATTTAACACATTCATCTAAACCCACCCGAGGAGCGAAGAATACTCACTGTGCAAAGTATGTGCGACTTTTTTTATTTTTAAGTTCTGAGTAGAGTAAAAAAGACTAACAGGTTTCACAATCATGTTTAAATCTGTTTTTTCTTTCTCTTTATTCTCTGAACTCTTTCTCGTACTTATTAAAAAGTTTTATACACAGCAATTTTTCGCATCAGAAATTTATGGCTCTGAATGCTACTTTAAAGAGATAATTTTTCGAAATTCTCCAAAGCTTTTTCAAAAAAACAAGAAAAAACTGCAAAATAGAATTAGTATGATCGCAAGTGATCTCTGATACGCAGGTACGAAAAAAAAATCGTGTGATCGCAAATGTGCCGACTGCAACTGTACCCTATTATTCTACTTAACTGTTCTTATCAATTTTAGTTAATTTTGGACCAATTAAAAAAGGTTATAAAAATCTGTGGACAGGGTACTTTCTCGATCGTACACTGGTGATGTGGACTCTGTACTGAGAACAAAATAGCGTCAATTGACACACGAAAAAGTGAGTGACACGGATAGTAAAATAAACACTCAACTGTTATTTTCAGTAGAGTTCTTTTGGAGCACAATACAAATGTGGTAGTATTTGATACTCATACGCCCAGTGTAAATAAACGGAATTGAAAATACCAGATTTATAAAAAACATATATATAGTGAAAAAATGTTTACTTGAAAACAATACAGATAAAACTAAAATCAGAAAATAACTGTTATTATTTTTCCTATCTACTCTTTTGACATACATATACTAGTACTTATTGAAATTTTAATTAAATTTGTGTTATTAAATTATTGTATGCACACACGACTAAATAACTTATTCACGCACAGTTTAATTTATTATTTCTGTGGCATTATTACATAAAAAAAAAAAAAAAAAAAAAATGAATCATCACTTTATTGATTGAACTTTAATGAAAGCAATAATTGAAAACCTTTTTGAAAATTCTATTCGAACACGGAAGAGACCCTAGTTTCCACTTTTATGTGCTTTCTCTCAAATATTCAATTACAAAGAAATATTACAAAATTAAAAAAGTTCCTAGATAAAATAATAATAATCGTATACACCGTAGAAAACGGATAAAGATTTAAAAAAAACACTGATGAAACACCATAAAAGTAGTATTAAAAAAAGTAAAGTAAGAATTTTGTACAACTATTGGCGTAACAACTAAGATAACAATATTGAAATGTTATTTCAGAGAAAAATGAGACAATATTATTAATATACCGCAGAAATTATTCTTCATAAAAATAAATCGAGTAACATTTAAATAATTAAAAGTGTAAAACACAATAATTATCAGACTTGCTAATAAAAATATTCAATTTGTTATTACTTAATATAATAAAATCGTTTTATAGCATTTAGTTAAAACCTAATTTTGTTTAATAAGAAACTCTAACGATCTAAGAAAAAAAAAAAAAAAAGAGTAGAAAAGCAATAATTACATATTAGAAGAGAAGTATATTATGGATGTGGTTAATTTACAATATTTATAACTGAATATTATAATTAGTATAATGATATGGGACCTATTTAACATATTATACAAAATTAATAGCAACCGTATGAAACATTGACACCACTCCTTCTACCCCAGAAAATATTTTAATTCCCTACCTCGGACAAAATCATTAAATTTTCACTATGATAGTAAACGTCGTGTGAAAAATCCATAACAATTAGAGATTATTAAAAATAACTTTTCAACAATAATATTAATTCTGTTGACATTAATAACGTCAGCTTTGAGTTACACTAATGACTGTTTAATGTGTTAATTGTCAGTAAATTTTTAGATAAATGTATAGTAAAAGCCGGACATACTTTGCACCACTGGTATTCTTCGCTCCTCGGGTCACACACACACTTGGTAGTTGTGTTGAATTTTAAAGAAACGATAAATAATTTCTTAAATAATACGATTCTGAGCTAAGTATTTATAAGTATTCATATAAAGAACGATGATACTAATCGTCTTTTTCAACACATCCATTAATAGAGTATCTGACCCGAGGAGCGAAAATACCAGTGTTGCGAAATAAGTCCGGCTTTCTTGTCTATACTTTACTTATCTCTGTTTTGCTTTACTTTCATTTACTTTAATTTAATTTACTTTATTTTACTTTTTTTTAATCCAATAAATAATAATGACGAACAAAAAAGCATTAGAAAAAAATTTTTTTTTCACATTTTCAAAATTTTCTCGAGCCAAAATATTTCTCATTATATTATTGTCTATCTATGTTTAAATTTTCATAAAGTTTGGATTAAAGAAAAAAAAAGATAGTTTCAGAGTTTTTTTTTCTGTCAAAATTTTGGGTAGTTGTTCCCAATAAAAAATTGAGAAATTCGAAAAATGACTTCTTGAAAGTTCCATCTAGAGGCGAATCCAGTTTCAAAAAGTCGCTGCTCAAAACTTTTGGATAAGTATTTTCATACGTAAAAGTGTTTACAGAAAAATAAGATAAAAAATAAACATTATTGTAAAATCCAAAATTAATAAATCATCGCATCAGTTTATACTTCAATTACATTGTGGTGTACCGTACGTTCATACCTATTAATAATATTTTAATTTTATTTCATATTTGTCATCGTTTTTCAAATTAAATTTTGTAAAATAAAAAAACAGTAATTAAAACTAATGTATACTTATTAAATTAAATTAAATTTATTATTATTATTTATGATTATTTATCTCGCAGATCTACCGATTATTATTGATTGACACTGCTGAAACCGCATTATTAAGAATGAAAATTGTTCTGCATTGCGACTGCATGGCTGCATTAAAAATTGACAATGTTGACGACCTTTTTTTCCTTCCAATTTCACATTCGTCAGTTATATAATCTCATTGTATATTTATTACAATGTCTATGTATTATTATATCCTAAAATAGTATACAATATCCTATCCGAACTATCCAGTGCCAGAAAAAATATATTATTGATACCCAATGTGATAAGCCGATTTCATAGATTGCATATCATATCGATGATATAAAATGAATACTATTTATTTTTTTTTTTTTTACTTATGTTGTTGATTTTGTAATTATCATGCATACATGACATATTATTATAGAACACGTTTATACGGCCGGAAAAGTATAGGGCAGCGATATTTATTATTAGGAAATAGAGCGCATGAGAAATAAATAAAAGGAGTCTCCTCATCTTAACCTCTCGTGGTGGTGCTATATGACTATGCGCGTAAACTAAAATAAATCAACTATGAAATTTCATTTTGTAGGCCAACGCTCTTTACACTTCCCGAGGACTCAATCCACTTAACCTACACTGCGCGAGACAGCGAAAAACCCAGAGGAACGAATAGCGTTTCGTTTTCTCTATTGGCTACCCCGTCATCCAGAAAGTAGACTATTAATTTTTTTTTTTTTTTTACTTTTTTCATTTAGTAATTTAACTCGAAAAAAGAAATTTAAAAAATCCTATCTTTATACCAAACAGGCACAGTACAATTTGCTGCCGTTTGATACAACAAAAGATAAATGTTTAATTCCAGTGTTCATTCTATATATATATATATTATATATAGTAGAACTAAAACTTACAACTTACTATAGTCAGTTGTAACAAATGTCTTTTTTTTTTTTTTAAAAAATAATTTACTGTATAAATGCGAAAACCCATTCTACAATATCATTGTTTTTAAACTTTTATTGAATGATATTTTTTATTTTAAAGACGAGTTGAATATATTTTGTTATCACTGTGTGTTACGAGAGATTCGAGAAAATCATGTCAAGTAAATCATATCAAATTAAAAAAAATAAGTTAAAATCATATACATATTATAAAAACCTATAATTAAATGTAAAAAGTATAATTTTTATTATTTTATGATAAAACATTAAACACTTTGAATGCCATGAGGCTCAATAGAATTTTCAAATAGGCCATAAGGGGTGTAACCCCTTACATCTTACAGGTGAAATGGCACATAACATTATTTTATAATTATGGTTTATGACAAAGAATCATTTGAGAAATAAATGAAAAATTAATTTGAAATGTTGTGGCCCATATGGTTAACACTCAAGAAATAAGCGCGGCAGTCAACGGCAGTCAACACTTTGTGTTTGATGCCACTAAAAAAAAAAAAAAAAAAGTCTACGTAAAGCCCTCTCATCAAAAATAGGCGCGTAATGCTATGATATTTTAATCTAAACAACGCAAAGTGTTCTGCGTGGCGTGATTTTGGAATATTGCCCGTTTCAGATAAATAGCATCACGAAGAGATCACGTCCTTGTAGTAAACGTCGTACATTTATTATTTCACCGTATTTTCCATTAAAAACGGTATTTTTGTATTTAATACTTTATAACTAAATAAATTTCAATAAAAAAACCCGTCAAGTTGTATTTGAAAATCTTCATAATGGATACAATAGACATTAAAAACACACGACTAGAAATACAATTTTAAAAATTATTGTCGAAAAATATTTCGTGTTTAACTAAAAATTTTATGGGTTTAAATGTTATACCATTTTATACGTTTTATATTTTATTTTTGTTTTATACGTCAAGTTTGTCACTTATTGGAGAATGGCTAATAAATCAAAATAAATTATTGGAAAATAACACTAACACTAAATACCACAACCATGATGGCAGTTAAAGTAGGATTGTCATACGTCCCGGTTTTTATCCGGGACACAAATTCAAACCAAGTGTCCCAGAATTTTGGGAAATTATTTGGAATCAGTGATTTGTCCGATATTACTTGATTAAATAGCGATTTTCAATGTTCGAGAAAACATAATTGTAAAACATTTCATATTCACAGAACATTAAAAAGCGATAGAAGTCTTTTTTTATACTAAATGTCTTTTAATAATACACTTAGTGCAGAATTCCATACGACCAAAATACTGAAGAACAATACTTTATTAAAACAATAGTTCATGGATCAGCCAAATAATTAGCAAAAATCAAAATCCACAGGAAAAACCCTGGATTTCAAAAGTTCCGAGGACTGAGCAATAAATTATTATTACATTTGTTTATTTTTTGTTTTAGTGAGCATTAAAATTTGACTGAAAGTACGTGTAAACCATAATTTAATTTGTAATATATAAATAATAAGATTTTATTGTATACCCACATAATTTTTGATTTGGGTAAAATTAATAATTGCTTACATACATAGGTATAAATAATAATCCGAAAACAAGCAAAAGTGGAAATCTTTGTTACAGGTTGAGTTCAAAACTACTTATACAATTGTCATGCAGATTGTTTTTAAATTAAAGAGAACATCACAGAACAGGGGTTTCATACTTTAGTCCGATGACGTCAGTAAAGAATTAGTTATTAATTAAAATAAATAACTACATAGTTTCTTTGATTAGTTTCATTGATCGGCAAACCCATATGTGTAGTATGCACCTCACCAAAGAACAAAAAATATTGTTTGCAAAAAAGTATTATAACCATAATAGAAATATGTACAGAGATATTATATAAATTAAAGTGATATTATATAAATTAACACGTTGAGTGCCGCGGTCGACGGGTAGTCGACAACAGTGGCGTTGCCTCTGAGGCCGCTGTCGACGGGCAGTCGACAATTTGTATAGGCATCTTTATGGTCTTATAATTTACTCGGTTATCAGAGCAATTCTTCTATTTTAATACGTGGTTATTCAGCGAAATGTCTACTTTTAAACGGTGTATTCGGTTTTTATTTTGGTTTATTTTTAGAAAAGTTATGTTTATTTTTTCCCAGGAAATTGTTGATGACGGCGACCACGACAATAATTATACATTAATTTATTGTTTTCATCATATACAGACATACATTTGTATAGACTGTATTCTAATTAAATTTTCGTTTATTTTTATAAAAGTAATGTTTATTTTTCGCAGGAAATTGTCGATGACGACCACGACAATTATACATATATTTATTGTTTTTGTGATACACAGCTGTGTTGTTATTTTTATTATATATAATATTCGTATTTCCAAACTTGTTTTATTTTTCTTATAATATCCATATAAATATATATA
>JAIPRM010006452.1:6033-18650 GCA_025469315.1 Stegophylla sp. TES_Ste_2020 | reverse complement strand
ATCGAAACTTTTGGACAAGTATTTCTATACGAAAAAGTGTTAACAGAAAAAAAAAAAATAAAAAAAATAAACATCATTGTAAAAACACTAGCTTCTTCACTTTGTTCAGAATCTAAAAAATCAATTTGCTTAAGGCGCTTTTATCGACTATTTATTTAAGCGGCAATGTTTAGATAATTTAAATTCAATTTAGATACCGCTACCTATGTAAGTGTGTGCACAGTAAATTAACATTCGTGTCAGTGTACACCGCGACCCGCGACCACGGTTTTATGCATATTTCTTCATACTGGCAACTTATGACTATGACATAGACAATAAAATCTTATTATTTATGTCGTCTGATGGCCGTGGTCTGTTTTGGTGGAAGACATGATTATTATCGCATATTCAAGCGTACGCAACCGCGCGTGCACAAGGCACGAATTAACGCTCAAAAATATTTCTTGACTTCATTGTCAAAAGCTGGTGAAAAATTCACATAAACCCTAACGTCCAATTCTAATTTTAAAAATATTTCTTTTAACTCTTCATTCACTTTTTGATGTATTGTCAGAAATAAATTTTTGATATTTTGGTTAGATAATGTAGTAATGTACATAATATATTTTCTCAGATTTTCAAAATTTTAAAGATATTATAAAGATTAATGAATGAATAAAATAAAAAAGTAATTCTGACAAAACATATAAAAGAGTCTAACGAATTCAATTTATTTTTCCAAATTAAAATTGGAAAATGCATAAAAATCGTATAGCTTGGAGCCGTCTTAAGGTATGTGAAAACTTATTGTGGCTGGCAGTAGGTGGGAACGAGGGTTTGGATTATGTTTAAATGTAGGACAAAATATGTATTAATTTGTGTTTGCTATTGTTGTGTTTTAGAGAAAGGCGAAGCCCTTGAATATGCCTGAAATGTGGAAAATTCTTTAAACCATTTAGTACTAAGTAAAATGGATCAAAAATAATATTTGAAACTATATTTGAATTATTTAGACGTATTTAAACAAACAAATCTTCCGTCATCATCTCTACTGTCCGTTATTTAGGTTATTTGATAGAAGTCTAATCCGAGTGAATCACATCGAACCCAAACGACTCTTGTTAAACTCTGGCCACTAGTTCCATAAGCTTCAAAAGCCAATTTAGATTTCCACCCATTTCCGGTGTTCAAATATGGGGTAACACACACAAAAAAAAATAAATAAATAAAATACAAATCTTCCAATCGACAATATTACTACATTCGATTATTAACTCTTTACCTACCTTATATCTCAAACCATGCCTTAAGCTTGAGTAAAGAATGTCTCATAGACATCATATCCTCTAATATCTACCTTCGAAGAAGGCTTCGTACGAAAAATGCATTTATCTTTAAGCTTTTTTCCACTTAGCGTTTTTTTACACGGAGTTGACGGAGTGTTTTTTTTTTTTTTTGGGGGGGGGGATATTTAAAACTGGAACTTGGGCTATAAGATGATTTAATAAATATATACAGTATACAGTACTGTTTATAATGACATTCAAGGGACCGGTCAAAATTGGTCATAATAACCAATAGACAGTATAACCAAAATGATAAAAGAAATTGAAAATTTAATAGAATTAATTTATATGAACATTATATGTATTATGAATTACAAATGTATTCAATTTTTATCACAAAATCTTGATCAAAATAACACAATATACAGCATAATTCAATTTACTGTTATTATTTGTTTAGTTTTTTAAAAGAACATCAAATTTACATAGTCAAATAATCTGTTATCTTAGTTTGTAACATTATTATGTCATAATAACGAATACGAATTCGTACATATAATATACGATGTTTTTGTCGGGACTTTCAACTCAAGATCATTAGACCCGGTTTGTCATTTTAAACGATTTTTATCGCATTTGTATTGAATACTGGTTCACGAGCACAAACTAACATTTTTGTTTTGCTTGAATTTATGTACGCATTTGATACTCATTTATAATAGTCATTTGCATCTCAACCAGGACTCTCTGAAGGTCATGTTTTGTTACAAATTGTTATATAATAATAATTCACATTATACTCAACAGTTTTGAAGTCAGAATGTTGACCTCGGGATGCCTGGGTAACACACCTAAAAAATAAACATCAGAATCGACAAAAATTTAAATTACAAAACAATACATAAATCTCACATTTTATTTCTGTGAGTGTATTAAACTCTGTACAGAGGTTACTATAATGTGTTACAGTAACATTTTCAACATGAAGTATGTAAAAATCGCCTAAAAATTACAACACTCCATTAGCTTAAATCACGAATATTGTTTTACAAAATATATTTTGATAAATAAAATACAATATCAGCTAATACCGCGGTTGCCGAGGCTATATTTTGTTATTTAAATATCGTGTTTATTAATAACGATTTGTGTAAAAGAAAAAAGTTTCAAAAAAGATATATATATATATATATATATAACAGCACAAACATTGTCTAAACTTTAAATCCGACTACACATTCGGCAAAAATGAACGCGGGTAAAAACGATTTTAAATCTACCGAAGCGAATAACAATAAGACTGGCGACGGACACAGTGAGCGGCTCGCTGAGGTTGAATTCGCGAACACGAGTTTACCCGGTCCGTCGTGTCGAACACCGGTACCGACGACGACGACGGTCGGAGTTCGAAACGACGAACAACGTTTCCGACCGCCGACGCCGTACGCGTGGTCATCGCACGACACCGCTTCGGATTACGATTGGACGGCGACCAGTGACGAATTGTCGTATGGGGACAGAGATCTACAACAGGCTGCATCGCCTGGAGATCGATGGGTCGCGCAGAGGAGTGATGATCGATCTGTGACGCCGTGCGAGCGCGGGAAAACCGGTGGTCGCCATACGGTACACGACAAAAATTGGCGATTCGGAGAGAAGCGAAGCGTCGCAAATGGCGAGCCGCGGACGAGAAACGACAGTCGTTCGAACGGCGACCGCTGGGATCCGGACGTGGGCACTTATTCCGCGTTTGCCGACAGAGGCGGGTGTTGCGGCGGCCGTTTTCCGCGCGATCGCAGCAGCAACAGCAGCGGCGAATGGTCAGCCGAAATAGAATTCAGACATCCGTTCCGTCGTCTCAGCCCCGTGGCCGCGGCCTACTCGAACGGTTCGGCGGATTCTCTGACCACGTTGACGTCGGCCGACAGCGATTGCGGCCGCGACGACGACGATGACGACGGTACAGGTATCCGTCGACGGCGTGGGGACCGCCGCCACTCAGATCGATGTCCGCTGCACAGTAGCCGTCTGCGAGACGATCCGAGTGCCACGGATATGCAGATGAGCCTGATGGACGTCAGTGACTGGGAGGAGGACGCCGCGGGCGAGTCGTCGTCAGAAAACATCAGCTTGATGGAAGTCAGCGACTGGGCGGGCAGCGAGACTTCGAACCGCCTGCCGTGGGGAAGTGTCGTCGAAGGCGAGTACGCGCCGCCGAGAACCAGGACGAACAAGAACAGCTGTAGCGGTGACTGGATCGAGGCCGACCCGGTTCCCGGAGCTGATTCCCGGAGGATCGAAGACGTCAGCATGCCGTACGACGAATACCTGGACATGAATTTCGACGAGGACGAGCACTTGCGCGTGAACGGTCGTGTAGAAGACTTCAGCATGCCGCAAATGTGTTCCATGAACAACCGTGACAGTAGCTTTGGTCCTGCCGATCGCTCCAGGATAGAAGATGTCAGCATGCCTCGAATGTGTTCCATGAACAGCCACGACATTAGCATCAATCCTGCTTATCACTCCAGGATCGAAGGCGAGAGCATGCCGCGAATGTATTCTACTAACAGCCGCGACAGTAGCTTTGGTCCTGCCGATCGGTCCAGAATCGAAGACCAGAGCATGCCGCGAATGTGTTCCACGAACAGCTGCCACTGCAGTGACGTTTCTTCCGCAGACGGTCGCCCGAGAATCGAAGTCGAGAGCCAGCACGTGAATTTAGACTGTTCCGCCAACGTACCCGTCACTTGCACAGATTGGGACGATTTGCCGGGCGCCATCTTGCAGGCGATCGAAGAGGCGCTCGATAACGGCCGCCGCCAGACGTGTCGTCGCGTTCAAGACGAGAGCATGCCAGAATACGAGACTTTCCGTTCGACCGATTCCGTCGCAGTCGAACGGTCGAATGACGACGGTCCGGACGTCGGAGACGGTTATGATATTATGTGACGACAACCAATTGGAAAAAAAATCATTGGAAATTATTGGAATATATACATATCATAAAAATATAAATTGATACCTACCCCTATATGGTCAACGCTTTATTAATTCGGTGTAAACTTTTAAACTGAAAAAAAAAAACAAATAAACAAAAATAATTTTATTAAATAAAAATAAAAAAAAAAAATGGTTATTTTTTATTTGATGACTGAGTGAACACTTTACTATTCTTCCGTAATAAATTTGTAATGATACGATTCAATAACTATTATATTACAATATAGTATTAATCATTTGATAGACGAGAGGTCGAAAAAGCTCTGAGGAAGTTCTCGCGCTTTTCTACAGCAACCCGTGATAACGGTTTCTGCTCACAGTATTACTATATTCGCTTGTTCTTCGCACACTTTGTCTTTTGGGCTTAGCTGAGACAATAGTAAACTCATACCTAATAGCTGTTATTCTATTATTCTTACATGTACATTACTACTAGGTAAACACTAGCTTTTTATGAACATAGAAAATTGAAAAAATGATAATAATTCCTATGAAATCAGTAAAGTCTTCACATGATTAATGTCCTAGACTTTACAGTTAAAATTATGTTATACAATCACCGTCAAAAATGACCCGATCAGAATAAATATTTTGATCGATTCTGCAATGGCACTCAAAATGTTATAAGAACTTCACCAGCTTTTTCAAGTTTAACAGATTTGATAACACACAATCCATACTATACTGCTTATAGAGATTCAAAATTTTGTAGAAATCTGCAAATGTCTTTTTTGTGGTTATAGTGATATTTTAATTAGTTTAATCATGTATTACCTTGTTTTAAGACGTTATGCTAAAAAAGTGATACTTAATATATTTGCCTTATGAAAACGAATGTTTTCAATATCACAATAAAAATGAAGTCTCAAATTATCGTGTTTGCAAAATTGAATTCAGTATAACATTTTTACGGAAGTATTTACACTGAGTTTAATGTGTTGGGTAGTTGTTATCCTATTCCCACATTTTGAGAAATACATTAAAACATTAAAACATTTTTTAGAATGGTTTAGTGGTAAATTAAAATTTAATAAACAGTCACAGTAATTGAATAATTATTATGACCACAAATTCATTATTATAAAATGGTAAACTTAGTTAACAAAAATAAATAATAATGATAATAAAAATATTCTAAAAAATTAATATTTATCCCCCCCAAAAAAGGCAAATTGCATTGATAAAATTTACCTGAGAGCATATTAGCCAATTAAATACAATATTGTAAAAATAAATACAAATAAATTATTATTCAACTGAATACGAGTGTCGAATCATATGTGTCAGTAAACGTATTATAAATTGACAAATCACGTGCGAATTAATAAATATATATGTTAATTGAATATTACTAAATAATAACAAAAAATGCTATTTTTTGGATTAACAGTCAGTTGAATAGCAATTATAGTTCTAAATGATAGTCCAACTTTCACTGAAGTGAAAATAGTGCGCTAAGCAAAATCAAATTTTGCCGCCCTTAGATAATTTTTTGCCCCCTTCCCCCCTTTGTACCTATAAAATACAAAATATTTTTACTTTTCACCTCTCCTATTTTTGTATTATGCAACATATCTGAAAATTACTTCTCTTTATATATACTATGGTATTTTCAATTATATATTAAATAACTGAATAGCCTGGCTTCGCCCAGTTTTAAAATATTTTTAAATAAATTTCACCTTTTTATTTTTTAATGTTTGCTGTATTGAAGTGCATATATCTCTTTTTCTCCTGGGTGGATAACCATAATTTATCATTATAAAAAGAAATAACACTTAAATTTGGAATGGTTAAATATTAAAATTTTTTACATAATACAATCAAGTTATTTTCTTTGTTCCTCTTTAAAAACCAATAAAATTGAAAGTATAACATACATATTTTTTTATTAACTTTATACACAAAATATTCATAAAATATAAATAAAAATAAATATGAAAAGTGTTTATCCTTAAATTTTAAAAGCAATTTAACTCTTTAAAATTTAAAATCATAATTTATTAATTACAGTATGTTTAACTTTGACTATCACTAGATCCAAATTTTTCATTCCATGTCACATAATGTTTCAAATCATCTGAAGACACGCTAGGCATGACAGTTTTTAATGCTAGTAAAAAGTCATTTACATTAATTGCACGTACCTGTAAACAAAATATAATATATGATATATAATATATATATATATTATATAAGCTAGAGTTCAAAGATTTAATTTTGATAAATATACTTCATTAGCCTGAATGTTTTTAATAACATCAAAGCTCATTGAACGAATTGGTCCAAGAGATGCTTCTTGACACAAACTTTTCATATCAGCACCAGAATAACCATCACTTAAAGATGCTATTTTATCAATATCATTTTCAGATAAAATACAGTTTTCAGAAGAAACTAATTTTTTAATCATATCCTTTCGAGCCTATAATAAAATTGAACATAAATAAAATACTGCTTATAGTAAAATTATATTAATACTACATGTTCATCAGGCAATCGAATGTACAATTTTTTTACAAGTCTTCTTCTCGCTGCTTCATCTAACTCTTGAGGTCTATTGGTAGCGCCAATTATTAATATTCTATCCTCATCACTAGTACCAGCTCCATCCTAAAATTTCTTATAAAATAACAAAATATTGATAATTTTATATAAATGTGTGCATATACCAATTGAACAAGAAATTCAGTCTTAATTTTTCTTGAGCTTTCGTGTTCTTGTTCACTTCTTTGACATAATAACGAATCAATTTCATCAATAAAAATTACTGAAGGCTGATGGCATCTATTCAGAGTAAAAATACATTTTGATCACCAATTTTAGTTAAAATTAAATATATTTATAGTACCTGGCTACAGCAAATAGAGCTCTTACAGATTTCTCACCTTCACCAATCCATTTGGACGTGATAGTGGAAGCACTAATACTAAAAAATGTTGAATTGGACTGAGAAGCAATACATTTACCTAAAAATAAAAGCAAAATTTTAAAACATTAGTAAATATGAAATAATAATTACTTTACCAATTAATGTTTTCCCAGTGCCAGGAGGGCCAAATAGTAATATACCTTTAGGTGGTCTTCGAATACCTTTGAATATATCAGGTCTTAAAAGAGGCCAGATTACAGACTCCTAATAAAACAACATTAATTTGAAATAAGAAATAGAAAAAAAAATTTAATTAGACTTACTTGTATAGTATTTTTTGCAAATTCTAAGCCAGATATATCATCCCATGTAATTGGGTTTTTACACTCGATTATTTCATTTCTAATCATTTCAACCATTTTCGGATCAATATTTTTTAAATATGGATTTTCATCGATAGGATATTCATTACCATTTTCTTTTTTTTCTTGCTGACTACAAAAAAATAGTGTTCTTTTATAATAAACCCTATACCTCAACATCTATACAAATAAATAACAAATATTGATCATATACTTTTGATTATTATTATCAGCTGAAGGATTCACAAATTTACTAATGACACTGCGTGATTTATTAACACCCAATGATTTTTTTATTAATGCTTCAGAAGTACCAGGAATAACATTATTTTGTTTTTTCACTTGAATTTGCTAGGAATCAATTTAATACATTTCCATTAATAATGTTGGTTTGTTATATATCCTTATATTTAAAGCTGAATTTACCAATTCTGTTTTTGCCGTATGAAAGCTACTCAATTTAGATTGATGACTCGGAGGTTCTTCATATTTATTTTTATGGATAGGTGGTGAATTAGGAGGTGCTTCCCCCTCATTTTTACTAAAATTACAGGAATATATTTTACATAATATATTAAAACTAAAACATATAAGTTTAATGAAAAAAAATACCTTCTTTTTCTATTATAGCCTGGTTTAATAGAAGTAAAAGGGGTTCCTTTAATAAATGTCTGAAAATTATCTTTTTTATCTTCAATTTTAAAAGTTTGTACACCTAATAAAACACAAATTGATAAAGCAAATAAATATTTTATATCTTATTAACAAAATGTACAGTTATCTTTTTATTAATAATTAAATTTTAAACAAATTTAGATTAGCACCTGTTTCATTTCTGTAATGATTTCTGTGAATACTATCTTTATAAAATAAATCTGTATTATGAGGAACAGTGTCATAAACTTGTTGAAAATTCAAGTAAACTTCTTCGAATGGTTCAATTTTGCAATTTTCTAGGTCTGGGCAACTAATGGACTCTCTAAATTGATCAACAGCTACTTTAAAATTGAAATCATCTTTCAACTTCCAATTTTTTGCATCTAAATAAAAAAATTATAAACAAATAAACAGATCTAGTGCTACATGAAAATAATAAAATGTTATATAAGTTCTTATTTAAATTATTACAAATTTTATACTAGATCTACTCGGTATATCAAACTAAAAATGTATTACCACTAAAAACAAATGAAAGATAACTATATACATTATTATTACATTATCTAGGTTCTGTGAAATGTTAATGATATTTAGGTAGCCAACTGAAAACAAAAGTTTATAGAAATAAATAAATAAAAATTTTGCACCTACTAATATTTCCTGAAGTTAATTCATCAATGGCTGACATAAAGTTATTTACACCTTTTTTATTGTCCACAAGATTTGAGTAAGATTTTAATTCAGATCTCATATGATTCCATATCCAATCAGTTTCTTTCCTTTAAGCAAAAAAATAAACGAGTTCAATTAAATTAATTATTAAATACATATAGGTATCTACATAATATTAATATTTGTAGACATTTAAATTTTTTCTAAAATTAATTGAAATGGAATATAGGCACCTATAATACAGAATAACATACCAAGATGGCTCATTTCTTAATATAGATATGCTGATTCTTAAATCAGCAAATCTATAATCCTCCTCTGATAAGGATAAGGTAAAACAAAAATTATTTTTAGTTAAGGTTTTTTTTTTTTATGAAACTGTTGAATTAATAATAATATACATAATGATTAAACACATCAACATAGCCCATGAGAAAATTCTTACATAGAATTTGCCAAACAGTAGGCTTGATGCAGGCATTTCAATTTGGAACCAGCAGTTTTTGAGTCGTCATTTAGGTCTTCTTCGAATTTACTAAGTAAATAAAAATCTCTGAATTTCTCACTGATCTCAGAAATACCATCGGACATGATTACTCATAGGAATTAACAAACAAAAGAAAATTCAATAGTAAATAAACGACAAAAAAACCGAGTCATCGATACTCCAACAAATTTGATACAATTTGAACAATATTGATTTTAAATTTTTAAAGCAACACTAAAAAAAGTTTTTTTATTGAATTTAGAACTTTCAACTGAGCAGTGAGGACTGAAATAATTCCTGACTACAGAGTGTCCGACTAATTGAGATAAATAATGAATTTGAATCAGACTCCAGTAATAGTATTTGAATTTTGATTTGAATACACTGGAATTTCTTGTTATCAGGTTAAGTTCAATTTCAATGCAATTGCGCGGTCAAATCACAGAATTGTATAGGAAGCAATAGGAATTGTTATGTTATTTTCAAGTGGACTCACTGACTCACTGTGTTCTTGTCAATACTATTCTCTCAATAGCAGGCTGCTATCGGCCATGTACCAGTGTTGTTTCCCACCAGTGATAAAAATTATAACCTAACAATTCCAAAAGTACGAATTGTATGACATTCACAAATGCCAACTTAGAAGAATAAAAATCTTAAAATTTAGAATTAAATAATATATTAATTTATGTATTCATAACTAATAAACGAACAAAGTCATGCAAAGGGCAAAAGACATGTGAACAATTATAAACAAACAAGTTAGTAGTTAGTTTTGACATTTTAGTTAGTCGAAATACATAACGTAATACATTATTTATTTTCATTAAACATGGCAGTCAATTCATTGACACTTAATGTCTTTTCATTTAATTTTTATTTTCAATGGTTGGTACTTATTTTTTTTTGTTACAGAATAAAATTTTAGGTTATAATTTCTTATCACTGGAGGTAAACTGGATGTAGTATCCCGCTGCTATCATAACAATAATGATTTGAAAAGAATTTGTTTATTTTGTCCATCAGCTCTCTAGTATCTTTAGTGATTCCATTAATTCTATTATGTATTTATGTAATATATCTGGGTTTTGGTGTCTAAATTAAACTTTCAGGAATGTTTCGTTTTTGTTAGTAATTTTTACTTGAACTACTGTTTTAGTTTATCCTGAAGTATTGTACATCATTAATATTCTTTTAATTTTTAAAAAAGATTCATGATTTAAACTGGTACCAGAGAACTGTTAAACAAAAATAATCCCTTTTTATGATTATAATTTATAACCATTAATACAATTATGCATTAGTGATACAAAAATATAATTTAAGTTATAATTCAAGTTATTTAAAAAGATGGGTCGCAAAAGTGGAAAAGCATCAAAGTTGAAACGACACTCGTCTCTGTAATATTATTATATTTTACTGAATACTCTCAAAATAATGTTGAATTTAATTATTTAATATTTTAGTGATGATTTAACTGGCAGACCATATAGATTGCCCATTGACCGGAATCAAATTCGCCGAGTTGATCAAATTGATAATCCTCAAAATGGACATGAATATCTTTACTTGGCTAGGTAAAATATTTCATTATAATATTGAAACACTAAATAAATTTATATTTTTTATATTTTATAGAAAAATGGAAGCCAAATTGCCTTCTGTTATGACTGCTACGAATGTCGAACTTCAGCAATTCATAAACAAATGTGAAAACGATGTTCCCATTTATGTAGTAGTTAGTATAAATCATTTAAATAAAATTATTTTATTTGACATTTTAACCAATCTAATAATATATACCTTAATGAGCTTAAATTTACTTTATTACAGACCTGACAGTTTAAAAAATTTGTTTTTTAAATTAATACAATTTTAATTTTGAAAACAATGATATACCTAAAACAATTTTGTGGAAATCATTAGTTTTGAAGTTATAGTAATTTAAAATTCTATATTTATATTTTATGTATAGTGTGATTCATGAAGCATATTGCCCCTTTTTTTTGGTTGTAAAAGTGCAAAAAATTTTTTATAGAATGTTCAAGGTACTACAAAAACTATTCTCTATAACTTTTTTTTCATGTTACCTTAAGCATCCTTGTGTCCTGTGGTTGCATAAACTTTATTTTTTCAAATAACAACTCCTTATTTTTGCTATAGAATTTTATCCTAGTGATTTTTTTTTTTTTAATTTTTATGAATTGAAATCAAAATTAGAATGAATAGTTTTTTAAATTTAAGTATTAAGGATAATAATCTCTTGGGTACATATTTTAGTTAACAAAGTATTACGTACCTAATTATTATAAATTTTGTTTCAAAAAGTTAGAATTATATTATATTATTTTACTCATTAAATTACAAAGTAATTTAAGTTAAAACTAACTAGTTAGTGCCCAACTTTATTAAAATAATTTTATGGATATTGCTGAAAGTATTACTAAGCACACAATTCTTTATTTTTTCTAGCCTCAACTTGAATTGCCGAGTATAAAAAATAAAACTTTATTACCAACTAAAGCTGAAATAATGACTTATATTGAACAGTATGAAAGTGCAAGAACCCAAATTGAAGATACTAGAAAATGTATTAATCATCCTGCAAATATATTGGTATGTTGATATTATTCTAATAAAAATTACGTTTATTTACAATTAAAATGTAGGTTTATATTTTATTAAAAATAGTAGAATGTATTCAAGTTAACAATACCTGGAAAGATATATTAATATATCAATATTAAACTAATATTTACAAATTATATTAGAAGTTGTAAAGTAGTATCAATTAAATGTTACATATAAAAGTTTATTTAACAATAAAATTGAAAAAAGCGGACATACTTCGCACAATGGGTGTACTTTGCACGATGGGTGTACTTCGCACGACGGGTGGTATTCTCTTGACGGGCGTATTATATTTTAAAGAAACGATAAATCATTTCTTCAGTAAATCGATTCTGAACAAAGGAAGTTAATAATATAAGAAAAAAAAAAACGGTCAGTATTGTTCGAATACTGATAACGAGACAAAACAGATAGAACGTGCGAACTATACCGTACACTGTACATGGACATTTGAAACCGTAGTGTGTTATACATACATACATATATATATATATATACACACATATAGTATGTAAACCTTTATAACACTGAATACTATGTCACTATTAATAAATATGAAACACGAATCCCTTTGTCAAATTATCGGCATAGTCTATATAATAGTAATATAAAGTTTACATGATTATATATAATTATGTTGGGAATCCCACGATACGATAAAG
>JAIPRM010006451.1:8376-18656 GCA_025469315.1 Stegophylla sp. TES_Ste_2020 | reverse complement strand
ACATAATTTTAATGCATTAATATATACAATATAGATTTTAGTGAAATAAGATAAAAATAAATTCTCCAAAAGTGTAATAAATAAAAAAATACTACTGTATAATATACAATGAATTTATAACAATTTAAGATAGGATGACAATAAAATTATAAAATTCGAAAAAAAAACAAAAGGAAGGTAAACTAATCATACAATTATCACTAATTTTAATTTAAAATATTAATATTTTATTTAGTTGTATAAATTATTATTATAACCTGTAATTAACTTATTGTATTGCAAAACTGAAAAGAAATAAAAGGCATTTAAAAAAAAATTGTGTTCTAATTTTGAGCTTACAAATACTCACAAATTACGCAGATAATTTTGTTATGGTCAAAGTTCAAAAAGCTCATTCAAGCAAGGCCAACTTCCAATTTGAGGATAATTTGGAGGGGGTTGACTTACAAATTCTAATTTTGGGCTTACAAATACTTACAAATAGTACACTACATTTTGGCAAGGTCAAAAACTTAAAAATAATAAAACGGCTAACTTCCGCCGGAAGCTAAAATTAATCATTTTAATTTATACCCACACTTGTAATCAACTTTTTTCCCTGAATCATTGGGTTATGGTTTGTACATACTATGTTCATTTAATTTAATAATGTCCTGCATTAATCATACATTCCGGGGAGGGTATGAACCCCCAAAATTCTCCCCTATATACGCTACTGGTCTGGGCATGTGCTTGAAAAAGTATTGAGAATTTAGAAAAATGACGTCCCAAAAGTACAACCTAGACATTTTCAATCTATAAAGTTACTGATCGAATATTTTGGACCAGTATTTCTAACCAAACTTGTGATATGGAAGTATGTCCGGTTTACTTATCTATACTTTACTTATCTCTACATTATATATCTTTGCTTTACTTTACTTAATTTTACCTTACTTAGCTTTACTTTTCATTTATTTATTTTATTATTATTTATAATTTATACCTATACATAATAATTTTCAATATTTTATCAATAATAAATTATCAACAGGTATCGATTCGCAGGATTGATTGCATTCATTTAACCTAGTTCATTAAATGGAATTGGTCATTATGTAGCCTACATAAAGCGCCTCAGTGGACAATGGGAGCAGCACGATGATCTATGTCGCACAACTCGGAAAATACATGCAACAAATATGATGTGATGTCTGCTAGACAGCGAACGCTATATGACGCCGTAGGCTGTCGTATCCCGATTCGCCGAAGTTTCATAATATAATTGTATATTGGCGTTATATCCGTACGCTTATGTATAAACATAAGTTTACAATACTATACTATACAGTGTATAGTATACACAGTATAAAGTCGATAAAACTGATAGTGTGTAAACCAGTGGCGGCCCGTGACTAAATATGCTGGGGATACTGACAAATTAAATTAATAAAAAATTGTTCTGAAACAAATACACTGAATAATAAAAATTCTTTTATTTACCTGAGTATAGGTTTGATACTAAAATTAAATAACAAAATATACACTTTCTGTGTATGGTTTATTTTTTTTTATAAATCAATTCAATTCTTAGATCTATATTCCTTTTACTGCAACCAGTTAACCAACGAAATTTATTATACCAACTATTTTGAAACTTTCTTATATATTTTCCATCTGTACAGTTTAAAATCATGTTTGGTGTTGGGCGATGACATTTTACACTACACTTTTGTTCATACGTTAAGGAATTAAAACCATTTAGTAATAAAAAATCTTCTCTTTTTCCATTTTATAAAATAAAAATATAAAATTAACAGATAATAAAAATTACACACGGCGCAGCATGCAATTGTAGCGTACCTACACTGGCATGACGAATGAACATAGAACATACAGAACAAGCGGTGTAGCGGACGGCGGCGTATAATTATTGAACCCAGTTTCAATATTATCTATAAATCGCTGTTTATTCACTCTGGCCTTCGCCGCAATACCCTGTCATAACATACAATGTAGTGACTGAAACGGTCGGGCGGCAGTTTCACCCAAATGATGTCCGTCATTGATATGGAATCAGAAAAAACCATCAAAAGAAACTATTATTTATAGATTATGTGGCTTGTCTACCACTAATGATAATAAAAACAGTAAATACTCATAATTTATATTATGTAATATATTAGAAAAAAATATTTTTATGAATTCTTATGATTTATTAGTAGCAAGTAGGTATTTTTATGGGGAGACTCAGTTTCAAAGTCTCCCCTGACGGGCCGCCACTGGTGTAAACAACTTAATGTAATCTCACCTTAATTCATATATCATATTTATCTTAACATCGATAATCTGTAAATATAAGTTTAAATAACAAAGGTACTAATTATGTAGATTTATTTGTATTTAGAGATATTGCAAACCATTTATGTCTAATTATTACTTATTACTTACGTAAATAGAACAAAAAATTTCAGGAAATGAAAACCTCTTTCGCTTTAAAAAATTCATTGCGTAACATTGACCAAAAAAAAATCGTTCAAAATCTAAAATTGTTATTCATTTTTCTGAAAGTTAAAAGTTTTGGGTCAAGTTGAGTTTTTTAAACAACTGATTCAAATGTGTTCGATATTAAATGAAGAGGTTGGCGAAATAATAAGATTAGATAATTCTATTTTACATAAATTATTATAAAGGAAAAAACTACTTCTAATTTGATGTAACAACCAGTTAAATCTCATAAATATTAATATTTTTAATACTATTAATACTTATAATAATATTTTGGAACAAGAAATTTGATCAGTCCACGTGAACTTAAATTTGATTATTAATATAATATAAAATGAAAATAAAGAAACATAATGAGCTTATTATTTTTGGGCTCTAATAAATGATCTGAAATATAGAGTGAAGTACTCTATAGTTTTTTTTTTCGTTACTGTAAAGGCACTATTTTTAGGTTACACTAGGCATTATTATTCTTATTGTACACATATTAAAAATATTATTAAGGTAAATAAAAGTAAAATTATAATAAAATAATTTGCATTTAATTTTTAAATATAAACATATGGTAATGACTTAGTAACTTATGACAATAATGTAAATGAATAGGAAAAATATTATCATTATACTATTGCAATTATTATTTAATTCCTTCCTTAGTAGAAATGCCAATATCATAATAATTAAAATTATATTTCATCCAAGAGGATAAACTTTACATTTTTCAAATTTTTATTTTAAAAAAATAAAGGAAATAGAAAGTTAAGCCAGATAAGCAGAAAGCAAAGGCCAGATTTACGATATCACAAACTAGAAACTATGTAAGACAAGATTAAAGAACGCCAAAAGTAGCGGTAAAGTAAAAAATCAGAGAACATTTAAAATTCCTGTTAATAAACATAGAATGTAGAAAGACATAGTAATAGAGTGATAGTAGCCATTTAAAAATAAAAATTAGTGCCATTGAGGCATATTATTGTACTTCATACATTCAAAACAATAAAGTTTGTATAATTTTAACAATTTATAAACAAATATAACTATATCATCCATACAATCAAACTATCATTGGCTCTTTCAAGGATATTTTTTTGTTAGGGCAAGTGTTTTCTTTTATGTATTGCTTGATGTTTATATAATTGGAGTTGTTGAACCTGAAGACCTGCTGTTTGATGTTGACTTCCATACCCTCGGCTGATAAGTTTTGCAAGAATATCATGCAGGCGTATATTTTCTTTTTTTAGCCTATGATTCTCTTCACACAGTAGGTCCCACCTTTGTTTTCGTTTCATTCTGCATCGTTTAGCTGCTGTTCTAAAATAATTATTATATATTAGGTCCTTATTATTATAAAGATAAAATGAATGATTTTTTTCTTAAATAATACATTGTAGACTCCAGTGATGAATCATAAACAAAAGGTAAATAATTAACATAAAATAAGAAATTGAATAAATAAATTAAATTACCTATTCCTCTCAAGCAGATCTTGTTTATTCTTTTGTTGAAACTGATGATCATGTTTATCATTTTCCTCTATATCTTTTATAGCAGTATTAGTAGCCGTAATATCAGTATCAAAATTATGCAACTGCATCTGTCCAGGTTCATGCTGCCTTGCCAAAATGAGTGGATGTTTCTGCTGTTTTTGCAACTGTCGTTTCACTAATAGATTATGTTTTAATGTCTTTGTGTATGAAACATGAAATATTAAAATAAACTCATCAAAAATCATTAGCACAATTAATTCAACAAGTAACAGTTGCAAGTATGAAACTCATGTAAAAAAAGTTATAATACCTGTTTAATTGTAGTTGTTTCATTACCAAAATGAATAGCTCTTTTGGATTTTTTTCTAGCTTTACTATCACTAGAATCTCGATCATGGGAAGTTACTGTTGTTGTATCAGTAACACTGGTAGTAGTTATAGTAGTTGGTGCAATGAACTGTTGTTGCTGCTCCATCAACATAACTAACACATTTCTAGCAGTTGACTAAAGAAGAGGGAAAAATACAAAGTAATTATGAAATATTCAAATACATTAAAAATTAAAAATATATATATATAAGCCTGCTTTTTGTATATACAGTAGCCCTCACTTATTATAATCACAGTTAATATTATCAGTTGTTTATTGTTATCGAAAAGTGTATAAATATAAGCTGGATGTAGATTTCTATACATAAATTATGTTGGTTATTGTAATCAATACTCCACATAATATCATCAGTTTGGAGTCATAAAATTAGTATGGAATATGAGTATTTAACACACAATTAAAATTATATTATCAAATATCATTGTAATGTCTATATATATTTGATCAACATTTTACAGGATAGTTTTTACACTATCTATCAAATTAGTACACTCACTTGTCAGTATTGCCCTTGTGTTTATCCATCGCGCATGGGTAAAAATGAGTTAAATTATATACAATTCGACACGTTTTGTTTTTTTTCACTTTCGTTTAATGTTATCAATCGGTTTATGTTATCATATTTGTTCAGTACCAAAGTAATTACATTAAGCGGGGACCACTGTTACTGTATTCCATATTTTTCGTTATTTATGAATTCAAATTTTTATAAAATAATGAATATAGAAAGAAACAAGCAAAGTATACAATTTATAACAGAAATTCAAATAATTAATAATAAATTAATTTCAATTGTAAAATTAAAATTTTTTTTTTTTAGATTCTGTGTTGAGAGAAGAAGCTTGTGGTTTTACAATAAATTATGTTAATTTCTTTTTTCTCTTAATAAAAACATTTTTTTGTATATACTTGTTAAAAAGTTTAATACACTATCTTTTTAAGTCAGAAATTATACCCAGGTGGTACTTGAAATAGATCATTTTCAACATACTTTTTCCAAAAACAAGGATAACCTGTCAAAAAATTTAGAAAAAAAGCAAAATATACCGTAAATGAGATTTTCATATAATCAACTTTATTTATTTCATCATAACTCCGAAACTAATAGGACTATAAACTAGAAATTTTTACCTATTTTCAAAAAAATGTTCTCCTTAAAATATTTCAAGTTAGGAATATCCACATAAAAATTCTCCCTTATTTGAAATAATTCCTTTTTCAATTATATAAGTGTTGAACAAAAATTAAAATGTTTAGTTACATAATAATATTCATAACACATGCTTTCAAACAGTTTATTTTATTTTATAATTAATGAGTTAATTTAGAAAAAATATAATTATATTAAAAATAAAAAAGAATCAAAATATTATATTTTATTCCATAATTATAAATAAAAGAAATATTGTACAATAGTTCATAGTTAAGAATATAAGACATATATTAGTCTATATATGTCTATATAGACATGAGGGTCCATGTCCATTTTTCTAACTTTTCAAGGGAGCCAAAATACTAAAACTTATAAAAAAAATGTTTTTAAGTTTTTCGGTGTATGATATTTAAAAACAACATCAACGATTTTTAAAAATACACAAAAATACAGAATCATTGGAAATAATATTCTTAGGACATAAATCATTAGTTTAAATAATGTAAAAAATTACAGACTACTACAAGATGTAATGTTAATTTTACATACATATTTGATTACGGGATATTTCAAATGCGAAATATTTTAAAGCATGGGATGTTTTTAGAGGGTGCAACAAAAAATTTGTCCACTTTTGGAAATATCTAGTGGTCTTATAAGGTTTTAACATTTTGAATACTTGAATTAGATGAAAATGTTAGCATAATCTCACTCATATATGTATAAATAACCAGAAAAAATCTCAAAAATCATAAGTAAATTTTTGTTTTTTATAGCTATTTAAAGTTAAGATTTGTATAAAATTGGTGATTTTTACCTAATATATATATTTTTTTTTCAATCAAAACCACAATAAAACATTCAATTCTTAATCCGGTAGAAATTTTCTTTTACCAAAATTTATCGTTTCTTACAATTCAACACACCCATAAAGAGTGACACAATCAACAGTACACCAGAAGAGCGAAGAATACCCATGGTGCGAAATATGTCCCGCTATTTATGACTGAACATAATAAAATGATATAATAAATTGAATAAACAAATCATAAATTGAAATTGAAAATAAGCTTTTTAAATAACCTTTGTAAACTTATATCTGAATTAACTAGAATTCAGGATATATCAACAGTATATACTAATACATACTACTAACATATGTTTAATAAGTACATAGTTCACATAGGTACCTCTGTAGAGGGTGTTGTAATAAATACATTTTGGTGTTGAACCTGAGGTACAGTTATTGTATTGGACTTCATAGACTCAGCTGTAACAGGAGCAGCTACAACAGCTGTTGTGTTAATATCAACAGGTAAAGCTGCCATTGTCAAAGCTAAAATATTTATAAAACATTGCATATTACATACTTAAATAAGTAAATCATTACAATATTAAACAAATAGATACCATAATATTATATTTTATTAAGCGTTAAATAATGTTGTTGTTTTATATATCTATGTATAAGCTAATTTTATTACATATTTTAATATACCACAAACCAAACAAATTCAACCAGAAACAAAAATATATTTTTTTATTCTACACAAAAATATTTGAATTGATGAAAAATCAAAATTTACCAAGAGCAATTTTCGGTTTTTTTTATTATCATTCAGAATTGTGTTAAAATATAAATTTCATTAAAATTTATAATTGTTATTATTATTAAATTTATAATTATTATTTTTAATTAAAAATGTTGAAAAAAATTCTAATTCTACTCTACCCATTTTGGAAATATGATTAAAATATTCGTTTTGAGATAAATTTTAATTAAACATGAAGGACATTTTTAAAATTGATCAAATTTTTTTATGGAATTTGGTACTTAAAAAAAAAAAATTTCCAAAATGAAACAAGTTATAGATTTGGAACTTTTTTAAAATTTTTAATTAAAAAAAAAAACATATATATAAACACACACACACTTTTTATGCGGACAAGGAAGAAATGAACACTTTTTGACTAAATAGAATTTAGCAGATTCGGATATTTGTGAGATAGATGGTAAAATTCAAACAATAGAAAACCTAATATTTAAGAATAAAAAATGTCAACATATTAAACATTTTCTATACAATCGGAAATATACCAATTTAGATAATTTTTTATAATTGACATAATATGTCTATATTATATCATTATATCTATTATGGAATAAATCTAGTTAAGGGCCCATGAAATTTTTGCAAATATTTTTGATTCAAAAGTAGTTTTTAACACTGAGAACAACTATGTAAAAATAATTTGGCAGAAACCAATAGCTTGTGAGTTATGGCATTTTAAAGTTGACATTTTGGCAAATTAAACATTAAATACACTAACTATTTTACATACTCGTAGTATCTAAGGATTTTTATTTTTTGATTTCAGTGTCGTTTTTGGCACTAAAAACTATAATGAAATCAGAATTCGGTTATTGTATTTTATTTAAGTTAAAATGATTCGAAATTTGTGACTTTACACTGATAATAAGCAAACATGCGCTACACAATATACGCAACCACCCATTTACAAACTTATTACTGTGTGAGAGGCCCATAGAACCTACCCAAATTTAATTTTTTTCCCTTAAAAGGGTTAAATTAGGTCGACCCCTTATGTTGATTAAATGAACAGGCATTAGACATACAAAGTTGATTAGTCCACAACTGTGTTTAAGTCATTAAGTTTGGATGATCTTCGAGTATGGCTACTGGAGCTGGAAAAAAAGCCTTTTTATTTTTTAGTAAAATTGTAAACAGAAAACTGGTAAAGTCATTACAAACGCAGAAAACTGGTATGATCCTCAACAATCAAGGTTTCCTAAAGCGTAAAAATAAAATTCTCCAATTTCACCGATAAGAAAATATCTTTTGTGACAAGTTTGGAGTGGTCATTTGGATGAAGGTAATAATTTTGATTGACGCAAAATATAATAATAATCTCTTTGGGTGATAATAGTTTATATCGGCAAACGTAGTGAAATATAATATACCATTTCTTTGGTTACTCAAGAGCTTATCAATAATTACCAATTATCAAACCGCATCGTACAGCAAAGCAATTATCAATTCGAAATGTCTCCAAGTCGCACAGCAAACTGAGAATTAATATTGATTTAAATCATACGAGAGGCACGACAAGCTTGCGTAGCAAGCAAAAAGTTTTGCAAAGTGAGCACAGCAAATGGAGCTTAGAGTGAAGCGACGCTCAATGCCATAACAGTGTGAGGTGATGGAGCCAAATTTTTAAACATATTTTAAAAAATGTACTATATATTATATATACCTATTATTATTTTTGCTATATTTATGTTAATTTTTGTTAGTTACATATTTATTTATTATTTATACTCAACTGGTTGATGAATGGAATACCCCTGAAAATAAAATTTTATAGTGTACCAGTTTTCTGTGTCTTAAATTTATTTTATTTTAATTTCTATGGACAATTATTCCTAGAACCCTAAACTAGATTTATTCCAAAATTTTGTAACTAATTTTCTTACAGATATATTCGGTTGATATAACTGAGAAACAATAGTTTAAATTTAAAAAAATCAATACTCAGATAATTGGTTTAAAAGAAAAAACATATGTCAAAATGTCTCTAATAATTTTGTGTGTGAATAATAATCTCAAACATTAATTATAAAAATCTTAAAAATATTTTTTACATTTACTTAAATTTTGTGCAGTAAACAAAATTAAATTAAATTTTTCTTAGTTAACTCTACACTGTAAAATGATGAAATTGAGTTAAATACCGATCTTATTTAACGACTTTATTCCTACTTCTACTAAATGCGCATTAAATACATTCTTTATCCTACTGAAATGTATATTGATATGAATACTACCACAACAACCATGGTAACATTATTTTAATTTTAAATCAAAGTTATAAAAATTTAATGCATTTATAATACTATAATACTTTTGTAAGTATATAAAATAAAATAAAAAAGTTAGTCTGAAAATAATTATAAAAAATTGGAAAGGATAACAATGTAGTGATCGACTGTTCATATCAAAATTTTAGGCTTAGAAATTTACAACTATATAATTATTGTTATTATCTATTAATATATCAACACCAGTTCGAAATCAAAATAGATAAAATGGACGATCAATAATTCAGGAAAATTTATTTTTATTATGTTCTTGGTACAACATAAAATGATATTGAAAATTTTTTATACGGTGTAACTTATCATACTAGATTTAAATAAAATGATGGTAAAATTACTTGTGACTAGATTTTCTGTACCTTTATTCTAATAACATAATTTCTATTATAATTATCATTAGATAACTATGTTATATTTATTTGATATTACTGTAATTATTGTAAAAATATGTATTTTATATTATTAATTAATTTTATATATTAATATGTATTTATAGAACTGTAATCGAAAACATAAATATAACAAATATTTTAGATTCTGAACGAAGTGAAGAAGCTTATGATTTTACAATGATGTTTATTTTTTTTTCTCTTTCTGTAAACACTTTTTCGTATAGAAATACTGGACCAAAAGTTTCGATCAATATCTCTATAGAACCGGAATCATACCCAGATGGTACTTTAGAGAGGTCATTTGTCCAATTTCCCAATACTTTTTCCAAGCGCGGTGAAAATATATCGAAAAATTAACGAAAAACGGCAAAATTTGCAGTTACCGGCATTTTTGTAAAATTGAAAATTTATTTTTACCATAACTTCTACAATAATGGAGCTAGAAACTTGAAACTTTCACCAACCACTAAAA
>JAIPRM010006450.1:0-18657 GCA_025469315.1 Stegophylla sp. TES_Ste_2020 | reverse complement strand
GAGAAATTTAAAAAATGACCTCTCTAAAGTACCAACTAGATCCGATTTGGGATCTATAAAGTTACTGATCGAAACTTTTGGATCAGTATTTCTATACGAAAAAGTGTTCACAGAGCGGAAAAAAAAATAAAAAAATAAACATCATTGTAAAAACATAAGCTTCTTCACTTCGTTCAGAATCTAAAATGTCGTTTAAAGATCGTGACACTCATAGTCAGAGCAAAAAAATCATTTTTAGTGTTTACAATTTTATTAAAATGTTAAAAGAGATACTAAGAGACAGTTTGTTAGAGCTGATCATCATAACATTTCAAAGTGACGACAGTGATTTTGGCAATGACGAGGACAGCGAAGATGATATTCAAACATTTATTTAAAAATTGTCATTTTACTATAGTATAATTGTTTTATTATTTTTTCCATTGTAAATATTTTTTAATTGTTTGTATATAAACATAATGTAATATAAATCGATAACCAATAAAAAGAAAATCTTATAATTTAAAAAATGAAATAATACCAGTAAGTATAATCAGTAATTTGATATTTTTAAAAAAACGCGGGCTTTTTGTTTCAAAGTTTGATAACCATCACTAATAAACTGCCGCTTGGCGCATGACGGACAGCGCTCATTTTTCGTTGCCCCGGCTATAATTAATAGGTGTATCAACCCGGACGACGTACCGTACGATGACACAAAAATGGTACTCATAAAACTGCAGTTTTTAGCTCTGTCTCTCTCGCACTCCGCATACAACCAACGCGTGCGAGTGAGAGTTCCGAGCGCTGAGACGAAACCGATGTATAATAATAGTCTCGCTATCGACTAGCTTTTTATAGTTGTTTCTTCTCAGTGTTTCTTACGCACAGAAAGGAGTCTCTAGCGAGACTCTTCAATAAGTCACACATAATACAAACCAATTAATATAAATTGTTTAATGTGTTTAATTTATTTTTAAATTGCATGATTAAAAAAAAAAAAAAGCTGTTGTATACACAAATGCACCTTAATTATATAACTACTAATTTAATTTGTTTCATATTATATTTTAATAGCATTTTCTATACCACATAATATGTGGTAAATCGTTTAAACGTCAATAATTTTAATTGGTATCCTTATTTTTTTTTAACTTAAATATAAACATATATAAAATTTATTATTTACTTTTACATATAATTTCTATTAAATATAATATATTTAATGTAAAAAGTAAAATAATCTTGATGTGCTTATTCTAATGGCATCTAACACTAAATTTGTTCATAGACCATATTATATAAAATTTTCACAATAATTTATGATTTATATACCAGTGATAATCTTATAAAATAAAATATATATGTACAGGATGGTTCATCAAGCGTATTCACCCCCTTTTATGTCATAACAATGCAAAAATTTAGATTTTTTTTTTTTTTATTTTAGTTTTAAATTTTAATTTAGGTACCGAAACCGTGAGAAAAAAAAACGCTTTAGAGTTTTAGGCCGTTGCATCATGACGTATACGACTTCTGTTTTATTAGTCTGTGCTAATCGAAGGGCTCGAAACGCACACTAATTTTTATAGACAGATTTCTATGCAACGGAATGCCTTATGTTCGACTTAGGTAAATTTATTCTACAAATTAAGCCTCCCTAAATTTGGTTTAGATAGACCGCCCCCACCCCATATAATTGTCTTCGCTATTATGATTCTTCCTTGATATAAACAATTGATACTTACAGGAGCCAAACACAGTGTCATAATCATCAGTGACAGCAATGTCTCATTAACGTACATTTTGATTATTTTTTCTCGATATTTTGAAAATTATAATTAATTACAAATCAAATTAAAATATTCTTATTACTGGGATATAACGCGAAACTGCTTTTCAATCTCGAATGTTCACTTAACGAATTTAACATCAACATATAAGAAAAATATGGATGACACAACATATTTTAATTGTTGTATTAAAATAAAAAAAAAAAAAAAGGTACGTATTAGTTGTAATTAACCTTATTGTCAATATTGTTATATCCGCGTAAAATGACTGTAATTATAATAAATATGGTATGTGAAACAATGCGTGTTTTTAAAAATTTTAAATGATCGTTTTCCTATCACCTCATTGTTCAACTAGAATGAGAATTAAATTTTTCCTTTTTTTGCAAAAATAAGCTATAATAATTTAGTTTTTATTAATTTATATAATTATAAATATAATTATATTAATGCGGTTAATTTATCTGTATGGATGATTGATCTACGTAGATAAATAATTGGTCGGCTTAAAATGACCGAGATCAAATTAATCTATTTATAAATCAATAGTTTTCGGATCTATAGAGATATTGATAGAAATTTTGGATTTGGATTTCTAAACTAAAAAGTCTTTCCAGAAAGAAAGAAATAAAAATAAATATATAAATAATAAGCATATTAAGCTTAAGCTTAGTAAAATCATAAGCTTCATTGATCCGCTCAGAATTTAAAATATAAATTGCTGAATGCTATTTTAGATTCTGAATGAAGTGAAGAAGCTAGTGTTTTTACAATGATGTTTATTATTTATTTATTTATTTATTTTTCTTTTTTCTTTTTCTTTTTTTTTTCTGTGTACAACTTTTCGTATAGAAATACTTGTCCAAAAGTTTCGATCAATAACTTTTTGAAACCGGATTTGCCTCTAGATTGTACTTTATAGAGGTCATTTTTTTAATTTCTCAATTCTTAAATTTTTTTTTTGGAAAAAACTACCCAAAATTTGACAAAAACGACTCGGAAACCATCATTTTTTGATACGAATTTTATAAAAATTTAAACATAGATAGAAAATCCTATAAAAAAGATTTTGGCGCAAGAAAATTATGAAAATGGAAAAACAATTTTGGACATTTTTCGAAAAAAATTTTTTTTCTTATATTATTAACTTCCTTCGTTCAGAATCGTTTTACTAAAGAAATGATTTATCGTTTCTTTAAAATTTAATACGCCAGTCAAGAAAATACCACCCGTCGTGCGAAGTACACCCATCGTGCGAAGTATGTCCGGCTTTTTTCTTTCTACCTTTGATTATTGTGTTTGGTCATACATTTTACAAATTTAGCACATAAAAAACTTAAAGTGTAATTGATTCTGTTTACCTTGCAACTTTTTCAAGTTAAAAATAAAAGATAAAATAGATAAGCTACTTTTCACTTCAACTTCATTTATATTTGTTTGATATTAACTTAACAAGTTAAAGAAATATCATTAACTTGCTCAGCCTTGCTTATAAGTACCTTCTTAATATGTAATTGTATCTAATTTTGAATAACAATTAGTCTATTCAAACAAAATAATATGTTGTAAAGGCATTTGTATTCATCCGTGTACGAAACCTTTAAGATTTCATTAAGTTTTCAACGAACGCTTTTTACATTTTGAATAATTATTTTAAAACGCATAATATTATTCAAATTACCTCGCGCAATTTTTGCATAATATCTACCAACAAATTTTAATATAATATTATAATATGTTAAATGTTTTTCATGGCATAATTTATCTTAAAATCATTTTGGGCGTATTGATCAACAACGAACAAAAGTAAATATTAGCGCAACAACTCGAATGCACGGTGGAATTCATTCAAGAATATAATTCGATTTTATAAGAGAGACTAACAAACAAAAACCACTGACGTAGAGTAATGAAATTAGATTATAATACATCAAAGAAGACGACAAATATAAAGCCTACGCAAGTATAATGCGAGTATTGAATATTATATCATATAAATATTCCGAATAATGTTTCAAAAGCACTGGATTGAAATATCATTGCATCATTGGAAGACAAGATATTTAGATATAACGAATTAGGTAGGTTTTGTTGTGGAATATTTTTCCATGACAAAAAAAAAAACAAATTTTATTTATTCCTAAAAACTTACAGGTTTTCCAACAGATTTTAATTATTTTGCAGTATTTACAACTATTAAAATCCCTTTTATATTGTGATCGGTTTGTGATGATTACTTGAATTGTGCAACAAAATATTTTTTGTTTTCCTTTTTAGTAAATAATTATTATTAAACTATATTTCATTAAATACGTTATTATTATTATACTAAAATTATAAAATAAATATATTTCAATTTAAATAATAATCATATTAAATAAGTATTTCTTGTAAGAACTTACTTTAGTCCATAAATAAAGAGAGAGAAGACAACTTTTATTTAAAAAATAATACAAAACAGACTGCCTATCGAACATGTTGTCTATAGTGACACAGTTAACTTATCAGACAGTTACATCATTGTTTGAATGGTTTACGTATGGGTAAATAGTTGCATATCTAGGTAAGTACATGTACAATTTAAATATACTGATATAAAATGTAAAATAGTAAAAATATGACAAACAATTATACAATATTAACCTTATGTCGTGAAATTCACAGAGTACAGATGCCTGTGTATTATATTTAAAATAATTTTCATTTTTTCTAAACTAAAACTTTTTTACAGCTTTTGATTTTCATTGAATCCGGTATTATATTATCTTGTCAATATGACCGAAACGTTTTTGCCGAAAATTAACAAAACCCTAGTGTTGTATAGTAATATATTGAACTGAACTGTATTTAGAAATATCACGAATAAAAGCTAGATTCTTCAAAAGTTATTAAAGACATAAAATTAAAATTCAATAAAAATATATTCATATCCTATAAAACGTTAATAGGATATTAAAATATTTTGAAACTGAGTAGAAAAAAAGACAGGAAAGAAACTTGAAGAGACGCAGTGAAGTGTTTTGAAATAAATTAATATTGCATTATAGACTACTCAGGCCTTTTCCTTCGAAACAATAATGTTCATAATTTCATTGAATCCGTTAACAGCTATTATACATTATTGCAATATAATAATTATATGAACACCTCTTAAAGACATGGCGAAGAAAATTTAAAGCGTTCAAACGACATTAATCAATTATTATTATTATTATTATTATTATTATTATTGCTCGGTGTATTATTTTTATGCGTTAAACAAACACATTTTCCTCTTATTTAATTTGTGTTTTATAAAATCGAACAAATATTAATGCATGACAAAATCATAATAATTACGTTACACTAACGAATAATAATTATTTGTGTCGATTTTATTAGTGTTTACTTGCAAATATAAATTACATAAGTCTTACGTAAAAAGGAAAAATGCAAGGGGGTTGTAATTTACATTTACAATATTAGTAGACACCAATCTGTTGACTGTTAAAAATATAACAACGTAGTGACTATACAATGGGGATAAGTATACATATAGTATTATTCATGGGTAAAATTTATAAAAATTTAATTAAAAATATCAAATACTCGTAATATAAAATTGTACAATACGAATTTAATTCGTTTAAAATGTATTTTAATATTTCTGTTGCTACATTATTTTATAAATATAATAATAATAATAATAATAATTATATTAATTATATAATAATAATTTATTATTAAAATAAAATGATTTAATATACTTATAACGTAACTAATAATTTATGATGAAACTGTACGAGTAAAATTCGAGTTAACGAATATAAAAATTCTTTAACCGTCGAAATAATTTACAATAAACATTTCCACGAGTGAAAACATATAATAATGATTTGTATTTTGAACAAAATTTTCGTAACACGAGCTCATCGTTCATATACCGTTAAATATTTTTGTTTTTAACCTATGCTGCACGTTTTAACATACACTTGTGGAGTACATATAATTAATGACTTTTCGTACGATTATATTATGTTGTTTATACGCATAAACGATTTTGCAATAAGCTTGTTTCGCTAAAAAATAACCCGAGAATCTGCGAGGAATGGACACGATTCTGCTATATAGTCCGTTATCGCGCGGATCATCAGATTGTGAAACGTAGCCGATAATAATTAATACTTGCGACATTCGAAACGTTAACGATTTATATACAAGACAAAATCGTAAATTCAAAATGTTGTCATCAAACTATGGTGTGGAAATAGTCAGTCTCTGTTTTTTTTTTTTCAATATCCGCCAGAAGCCAGCCAGTGGCGCAACCAAGGGGTGTCTGGACACCTCCCTTAAACCATATTTATGGAAATTTTATCAATGAGCATTAAAAAAATCCGGACATACTTCGCACGATGGGTGTTCTTCGCACGACGGGTGGAATTCTCTTGACGGGTGTATTAAATTTTAAAGAAATGATAAATCATTTCTTCAACAAAACGATTCTGAACAAAGGAAGTTAATGATATAAAAAAGCCAGACATACTTCGCACGACGGCTGGTATTCTCTTGACGGGCGTATTAAATTTTAAAGAAACGATAAATCATTTCTTCAGTAAAACGATTCTGAACGAAGGAAGTTCATAATATAAGAAAAAAAAAAATTTTTCGAAAAATGTCCAAAATTTTTTTTCACATTTTCAAAATTTTCTTGCGCCAAAATCTTTTTTATAGGATTTTCTATCTATGTTAAAATTTTCATAAAATTCGAATAAAAAAAATGATGGTTTCCGAGTCGTTTTGGTCAAATTTTGGGTAGTTATTTCCAAAAAAAAAAAAAATTGAAGAATTGAGAAATCTAGAGGCAAATCCGGTTTCAAAAAGTTATTAATCGAAACTTTTGGACAAGTATTTCTATACGAAAAGTTGTACACAAAAAAAAAATAAAAATAAAAATAAATAAATAAACATCATTGTAAAAACACTGGCTTTTCACTTCATTCAGAACCTAAAACATTCCTTTTAACTCTAAAATTACAACCTCTACAAATTCAAAAATAAATTTTTAAACATGCTTTAAAAATTCATATTGTTGAATATGCTAAATTTTATTTATCTACAAATAACGTTATAAAAAAAAAAAAACACACACGCGCGCACACACACAGATTTGTGTAAAACTAATACATTCCTCGCTATCGCTCAGAATCTAAAATGATAACTTGTAGAAAAGGCAGTTACATTTTGCCACATGAAATTTTTAATTATTAATGAATTCTCGTTGAAGTGTCCATTGACGTTGATTATAATTTTATATTTAAATAATATTATAGTAGACATATTATGATATAAATCCTAGTCGCGCCGTTGAAGCCGACCGATTGTTCGGAGGAAAATTACCGTAATTCCGAACGTTTAACACGCGTTACACGCGGTGTGCGCGAACATCGATCTCGAGTGAAAACGTAAAACGATCGATGTGACGTGAAAACGAAACGTTCGGTGTGACCGTTTACACAAATAAAATATAATCCGTAAAACGTATAACCGATTTATTTTTTCGATATAGTTATGCGTACACTTACCTGCGCAGACACGTTTGACGGTCTTAATACCGTCTGTAATGCGAGTGTTTAAATCTGACACGCGTTCGAATTCGACACAGCAAAGGGTCCGCCGCCGCCGCGTTTCTCGTGTAAAACCGTGCACACGATAAAATACGATTTTGTTTGAATAACAATATACATACAGTCATGAACGTCAACGTGTGATCGTGTGTAACACGTTCTAACTGATTAACGTCTCGAACGTAATGGCTGTAACGGGTGTTTTATTGTCAATCGATAAGGTGAGTACACCGTAATATTTAATTCACGTCAAGTCGCACAAATAACAATGAACACAGTGTTACACATCGCTCTCCTTAATTCGCTCAAACCCCTCCCTCCCTCCCTCCCCCCCCCCGGGCGATAATTCGATAATTTCTCGATATTCATCTCGGCTCGACGTTTCGAACGCCCTCCAGCGAGACAACGTTATCGTTTTAAAAATTATTTTAATTAATTTTCAGTTTTCGATTTTGTGTTCACGTAATATATTACGATGGAATAATTCGCATTGTGTAGCTTAGACTCTGCTGAATAGAGCGACAAAAACTAGTGGTTTTAAAATGATTTTTATTTCTTTTTTCGCCTTTTTTACACGAAGATTTTTTCGTATAGAAATAACTTGCTCAAAATATTCATAAAACGACTTTTTCAATTAAAAATTACCTTTTAATGGTACTTTAAACCAGTGATTTTTCATAATTCTCAATACTTTTTCCAAAAACAATGATAAACTGTCGAATAATGTAGTAAAAATGGCAAAATATGCCGTAAACGAGATTTTCACGATATCAGCTTTAGTGCTTTAGGTGACTATAACTCCGAAACTAATAAGATTAAGAACTTGTACTTTTTACCTATTATTAACTATAGTGTAATACAAATGGAAAGGATTACAAAAAGTTTTGAACACTTTTTGGATAAATATAGAATTATGGAACGACATTTTTATTTCGTTAATTGTAATGAAATAAAATGTTGACCTTTGAATATAATTAGTTGAAAATTTAACATAACTTCACTCATACATATGTGTAATGAATGTGAATTTAAAATACAAATATCCTTAAAAGTTAAAAGAATTTAGAATACTATCAAAAAACACTAGTGTTTTTAAAAGTATTTAATTACTTATTGAACAAATATTTTACAATTTTTGTCAGTAAAGGCTGTGGCCCGTAGGGAAGTGTGTTCACAAGCACACGCTTGCATATTAATTTCAAATCTTTGTACATAAATATTCAGTGTAAAAAGTCCGGTAGATTGTGAGTGTGTGTATGTGTGTGTGACGCTGGGGACACGACCGCAAATTTAGACGCGAGTACATGTGTGAATAAAAATAATTACAAAACATAGTAGGAGGTACCTGCTACTTTTTATTCACCGACCGAAAGCAATGAAAAATATCTAAAATTCTCCCGTCTCCAAAGTAGTTATTGATACACTTCTGATTTCTTTGTATCGCAATTCTCAGCATTATTGCCATCATCTAGATAATTATTGAGAAAAACATTTCAAAAACGAAATAACTCAGGACCCCACTTATTCACAGTGCGAGTGTGACCAGAGCAAAATAAAAATTTCATCGGGTTTAAAAAAAAAAAAATTGAATGGTTGGAGGATACGGAGGGACCATTTTAAAAATGTAAAAAGTGATGGTAAATAAAAAAAAAAAAAAAAGGATGAAAAATCGTTCAGGCTTTTGCCCCGACCAAAACCCACCATCGTGCGGACGAACGCTATGCACTGTGCCCGTTCGGTTTCCATCGTCGTCGCACGTCATTATTCCGCGAGCCCTCTTCTACGCGCGCGACAATGCACGAGAAAATATTTACAATATTTACGCGTTCGCACACGCGACACATATACGTCGTCGGCGGCGGCGCAAAGCGCATTCGTGTCGGTGACGTCTCGTCGTAATTTCTGGTTTTACACGGTTTTAATAACACTACACTCATCGGCCGCCCGCTGCCTCCGCGCACACACACACACACACACAGTTTATACGACTTGCACAACACGGGTTCGGTGTGTGTGTGTGTGTACGTGTGCGCTCGCATTCGTCGTGTTTGCCGACGAGAATAATTCATTTCGGGTAGATTTTACTCGAAAATATCGTCCGTTTAACACCTGTCCTCTCTGTCCTCTCTTCGGACCGATTATTTACGCCGACACGCGTATACACACACACACACACACACATAGTCGTTGTTACGAGTAGTATAAGTGTTGGGTGTTGGGCGTAGTGGTGCTGTGCTATAACAATGTTTATTCGTCCGCGCTTTTATTATATTATTACTATTATTATTATTATTATTATTATTATTATTATACGCGAGCCAGAGTACAGGCGAGACCTGGTGAGGGGAGGTGATGGAGAGGAGGTCTAATGACGAAAAGTTTTCAACACGGATGTACACCACTGCTGCAGCACGCGCACGCGGCGGCGATCACACACTCGTATTTAATATAATATAATAATACTGCGTTGTACATGTAGCCGCCAACGTGTATATATAGCCGCCGCTCAGGGGCGTAAGTTCGCAAAACAAGCGTGTTTTCACTTTTAACACGGGCTGTCGGAGCTGCCTGAAATAATAATAACAATAAATCAAGAAAGCACGCCGACGTTTCGAGCCGCTGCCGTTGCTGCTGCTGCTGCTGCTGTTGTTGCTGGCGAAACCCGTTCGCGTTTGAATGCCCGCACGCCACCGCCGCCGCCGCGCGGTTGTCGAAGCGCAGTGAGCGGAGTGAGTATGGTGTCGGGCGAAAAAGTTGTTGCCGTGCCCGCGCTCCGGCTCGCAAACGGTTTTAGGTATCAACTCGTTACTCGTTCAGCAATCGACCGTAAAAGCGTTTTGTCCACTGTACTGCTGCGTCGGTTTAATATCATAATATAATATTATTATAATAAGTTTTTACGAAAATTCCAATTACGTACTTACACTAAATTCTAGACTCTGAGTGGAGGAGCGAAGAAGTCAGTGTTTTTACTGACAGTGAAGTTTATTTTCTCTGTAATGGAAATAATTGTCCGTATAAGTTTCCACCAGCACCTTTTTGAATCAGATTAATTTGTCTCTAAACGATACTTTTCAATGGTCATTTTTCGAAATTTTCAAAAACATTTTCAAAATTTGGAAAATACCACCCAAATTTTTGACAAAAACTCCTTTTAAACTATCTTTTTTTTAATCCAAACTTTATGAAAGTTAAAAACTGGATACATAGTAATATGATAAATGTTTTGGTGCAAGAAAGTTTATTAAATAATATACGTAACACTATATTTTCTCATCAATTTTTTCCCCTTTTTTCGGTTAATACCGAAATATAAAACTGAATAAGTAAAAAATATTTATATATTATTAATATAATAATAATAGACTTTATAATGTTTAAATATAATTTTATTGAAGAAACTGAGGCTTTGTTCGGAATCGTTTTATTAAAGAATTGATTTATCGTTTCTTTAAAATGCAATAAACCCACCAAGAGCATCCCACCCGATGAGTGAAGAATACCCGTGATGCAAAGTATATCCGGCTTTTTACACATTAAGATGATACGTATAGAGATGCGATAAAATCCATTTTAGATTCTGAGTAAAGCGAAGAATGTATTGGTTTTACAAGTCTGTGTTTTTTTTTTTTTCGTATGTATGGAAATACTTTTTCGTTTAGAAATACTGGTCCAAAAGTTTCAATCAGTTACTCTATAGAACGGAAATGTTGTCAAGAAGGTACTTTTGGGAGGTCATTTTTTCCAATTTCTATATATTTTTTTTAAGCGCACGTCTAGAGTACCCAAAAATTGACATAAAACAGTAAAAAACGGCAAAACGCGAATTTTTGTAAATTTGTTTTTGTTTTTTTGACATAACTTCTAAAATAATGGAGTTAAAAAGTTGAAACTTTCACCAACTACTAAAAATAGTCACGCGCACACCTCATAAAATTTTCAAAAACATTTGACCAATTTTGAGGTAAGTACGGCATTTTGAAAATTTCGGAAATTTCTCGTTTTTTGTTAGTTTTTAATTCATAAAATTTTAATGTATGGATATTAAGAGCTGAAAATTAAATACAATCATATTCATATGTATTTTTAACAGTACTCGTAAAATCTCGAAAATCGTTATTCAAGTTTTTGTTTTATATGTAACTGTTTAAATTAGGAATTTTGACAGACTTCATTGGTTTCACTTAAAATTACACACTAAAACGCATAAAAAAAATAATTTGTTCAGCCATCTTTATGAATCTTGATACGTAGATGAAAAATTACATTGCGGATATTTTGGTGTAAGAAATTCTTTGATGGACGAATAATTAAAAATTTTATAAGGTTTTAATTGAAAAAAAATCGGAAAAACTACTATGAATATTAAATACTATTAATAATTTACTATAAATAAAAATATACATGGGTTACTTTTTTATAATGACTATCAATGGGTATTTGAAAAATTTAGTGAATTTTATTCGGTGTACCTAACTATTATCGGAAA
The DNA here is from genome assembly GCA_025469315.1 of Stegophylla sp. TES_Ste_2020. NCBI lineage: Eukaryota > Metazoa > Arthropoda > Insecta > Hemiptera > Aphididae > Stegophylla > Stegophylla sp. TES_Ste_2020. Next base: position 6,793 of record JAIPRM010006450.1, on the reverse strand, counting down.
ATGTATTAAAGTTTTTCGTATGTTTGATAACTACTCTTATCACTTAGTTAAATTATGGAAGGAAATTAATTGAGGATGTTCGAAACGACACAAATTATTACTGATAATATTATTCTTTAATTAAATAGATTTGTATTATTAACTGAAGCTCCGCTCAGAATCGTTTTATTGAAGAAATGATTTATCGTTTCTTTAAAATTAAATACACCCGTCGTGCGAAGAACACCCATCGTGCGAAGTACGTCCGGATTTTTTAAAATGATTTTTCATTCACCAACACACTTGAAATGCAAAACAAATAACAGATACTGACTCGATTTCATGTAAGAAGTTTTGACTTTAGAAATAATCGATCTAACATTTGATTATTGTTTTGTATGAAACTCAGCTCAGAAACATTTTAATGAACAGATAATTTATAGCTCCTTTAAAACTCATCACACCCACCAAGAGTAGCTCGCCCGATAAACGAAGAATACAAATGATGCTTTGTTTTTAATATTATATTTTTATCGTATTAGTAACGTTTAATCCATTTTATTAACGTTAAACAAAATATATATTTTTTAATATTTTCAAGGTGGACGAGAGAACATGAAGATATTTTTATAATATTTTCGTTAAGTTTTAAAATCGAATAAAATAACAATAACGTAATAAGTATACACATTGAATATATTGTACATAATACACATAATATGAATTAAAAATTTTAATAATTATTTCATGACCTAAATTTCAATCGATAGTACATATTTTTGATAGAAAAATTCTTTATCTGTGTGTATTTCAGTTTTTAATTTATTGATTGCACTTTTAACCATTGTACATTACAAATATTCCAGTGATTACCGTAAAATCGTTCTTTTTACAATACATGTATCTCTTTCTGAATAACGCATTTAAGCCGTTATTCGTACAATACGTGTATTTGGATAATACGTAAACATACATTTTAATATTAACTCTCAAATGATGAACAATGGTTTTCAAATTCTATTATTAATCAAAGGTCAAATCCGTTAAATAGCCCAAGTTTCCACGGTATTAAATATTTACTATAATACACTGATGATATTCTTGTAGGTAGGTAATGGCTTATTTTGCGAGTAAATTATATTATTCATCTGAAGCTATTCGCTTCTCAATTTATAGACTTTTGAAACGTAATACGAATGTAGTTTTGTGGGTTTAAGGATTAAAACAGTCAATTTACTAATTAATTATTATTACAACACAATTACTATTAGATTTCATTGATTTAAAAAAACAAATAATAAAATAGTTTGTATTCTTATGTGGAAATATTAGAATCAAATAAAATTTTACAAATGCCTGAAAATGAAAATATAAATAAAACTGAAGTGTGATAATGATAATGAAGTGATAATGATTGTATATTAGAAAGTGAAGATAAATATTTCAACTCCAGATTCTGATTCCCAATTATTATTGAGGAAATTACATAAAAATTTAGATAATTTTAATTTGCTCATATTTTAAATGAATAAATTAATCGACATTTATTATTAATTATTAAAGAATAAAGTTTATTAAAATATATACTATATAAAAACAGACATAGAAATTAAGTTAATAAATATGGTTTAAAGAACAAAGTAGAAGTGAAACTAATGGAACATATTTCTAAATTAAAATAATATTTATAATTTTTATACTACCGTCATACAATAAATCTATAGGTTGTTTTAAACAGAAACTTTCAGATCTTTCTTCTTAGAATATTTCTCAAAAAATTAATGTCTGAAATGATTAACCATCACTATAATTAGTGAATGATTAATTTTCAATTGAATTTGAAGCAAATATCAGACTAGGATAATATTTTTCATCAATAATGATACCTTTATAATGTTATTAAATATAGATAAAACAGCGAATTACAGTCAATTTATTTTTATTTTCCTCGCGTTGCACTCGATGTCAATTTAGTTGTTATTAGAACGTCAGAGTATACCACCCTCAACGTCCCTACGAATACGTATGGTGAAAACGGTGATTTAGAGTTTGCCAAACGTATTATCCTGCGACGGAGATTAACTCGTTTCTATAATTTGTTATGTATGGACGTCTTGACGCAGGGATCACTTTCTAAAGGGGTTCCGTCTGTAAATCGCACCCTTTTACTACCTAGTTAGCAGTCTTACTGTGCGAGCATTCTTTGCATTCTCCGCAAAGCTTCGCGAAACGATTTCGGCTGAACATCACGTGTACTGAATATAGAACAATACAGTCACGCGAAATTTCGAAAACATCGTACAAATCGCTTGTAGGCAAATAATTAGAACCACCGACAAAATCAGTTTCAACTCCTCATTCCTCCCGCTTGTAAAAGAATAATAAATGAATGTATTTACCGAAAGAATAACTTTTGATTTTAGAGAGTACATAATAATAATTATTTTATCTGTTATAGTATAATGAATTATTTAATATATATATATATATATATATAATTTATAGAGGCACATACGATAGAGTTTTGAGTATTGAAAAATTTCGAAAATAGCCACTTTGTAGAGTTACTATAAATACTCAAGCAAAAAAACAATTTTGAAATCGGTTGAATTTTGAATGAACGAGAGCATTTTATTTTTCAAAAATCACGACAAATTGTAAAATTGTATGATTTTTAAACTTTTAAACAGATAACTAATAATATGATATTAGGTAATGATGAAGTACACACAACTCATTAATATTTTTTGTAATATTTTTGCTTATTTTTGTAAATGTTCTTAATGCCCCCCATTGACTGCTATGTATGAGTAACTTATAAGTAATTCTACGAAGTGGCTAATTTTGAAATTATTTTGAATAAACCAAAATTTTTTTTTTTTGGCAGTTTTGAATTTTGGATTTTTTTTTAACCATGGTAAAAGGTGGGCTATAAGTCACATATTATATAAAAAAAGAAAAGAAAAACGGGACTTCAATATCTGCATTATATTAGAAGTAATAACTTTTCAATTAATTTACATACTCTGTACGTGCGGTATAGAACAATAATTATTTCTCAAACATGTTTATTATATAATGCCGTACGTTGAGCATAAGGAAATTCATCTGCGATACAAACCGTATTCAAATATTTGATATCGAAGATAATAATAATATTAACATTCGAGTTCGAAGTCGATAAATTGCATATTTTATTATTTGCCCGTCGTGCAGTCGACCGATCACCATAATATTTTCGCGCACAGCATTGTGTAGGTACGCGCGATAAAATCAAAATAAATAAATTAAGAAAATACCGATAGGACATCGAGAAGGATTTTTGAATATTTCATATCGGAAATGATTCCGCGTCTGATGAAAAATTTAAACCCGCGTATAATTCGATGAATAATTCATTAAAACGAATTGAAAAAGTACATTTTGAATAAGAGATTTATTTGAAAACGTAAAGTGACTCTGTTGTGAGATTAAAAAAAAAAAAAAAAAATTAAATAATAATAATAATAGTAGTAGTAGTAGTAATCATAATATTGACACACGGGGAGACGGAAAAAAAAACGCGTGCATTATTATTTAACCGGACGAAAATATAAAACGTAATTATCGAATTTCTCGGAAATCATTACACAATCACGTGTTTAATTATTTACGATTCGCATTTATTCCACTACTCCATTATTACACATACACGAATATATATATATAGCTGTTGTGTATATATAAATGTACGTCATATAATAACGTTATCAGCTATTCATGCGAGCGCGTTTTGTTTCCATCACTGTCGCTTTTGATTAATAATTGATGATATTGTATTTCCGTACTGGAAATAAGTGCGATACAGACACGACGTGCACCGATATAAAGCTGTATAATAATAGTAATAATAATAATATAGCCCCGTGCAGCAGCAGTACACTCTCATTTTTCGAAAAACAAATGTCACTTACACCCGCGCGCCCAAAAAACCGTACACTTCCGTCGGTATTCTTCGATTCCCCCGGGTCGTATTCTGTAAATTCTGCGCCCGCCGCCGTCTACCTGTATGTACATAATATACAATACTTACAGTGCGTGTGTGTGTGTGTCTGCGAAATACAGACAGACAAAGAGAGTTCGTAGTAAAAGAAAGAGAAACAGATAACCTTGCGAGCGGCGTTTCCGCGTATAGTGTATAACGTCACGTGTTTCCTAAATCGTCATCATCGCCGCCGAGCAAGGGTGGACTCGGAGAGAAGCGTCACGGGACCAAGTACCACTCCTGTCGATCAGTGGCGGCTCGTGCTATAGATCTCAGAAACACGTGAACCACCCCAAAAATGTGTATACAAAAAAGTGTTGGATTTGTAATTATTATACATACAGTTTGTAATTTAAAAATTGCTTATTAAAAAAAAAAAAAAAAAGATAAATAGATTTTGTAGATTTTTCGTTGTTAAGCTTGTTTATTGATTATACGTCACAGCGTCGTTAATTTGTTATTTATGCATCTCAAAACGTGTGTGTATATAAATTTATACAAAATGCCGAGTAACTACCATAGATAAGTCTAGTACCGAAATAATAACAAATTTATTTTAGTACCTATATTATGTTTAACCATTCGAATGTTTTTAAAAATAAATAAAAGTATATTATTTATCTGTGTATAATATTTATCTGTCTATCTCAGAGACATACAATCAGGGCGCCACGAAATTATTTGATTTGTTATTTTTAACATGAAAAATAAGACGTGTGTATAAAATGCTACACATTATATTCATAATATAATAATAATAATTATAAAACCTAGTGTGATTTATATAATTTTTAATAATACTGTAATACTGTTCAATCAATGGGCGCCACAGGATTTTTTCAGGAAGGGGCATAATAATTCAAAGAACAAAAAGTATAGTGTTACAAAATACATCAGAACTTTATATTTTTCGTCACTAAAGCTGTGAATTTGTAGGAAACTTTATTTTATTTTAATTGGTAGCATGTGGGTTATGAATTTTGAAACTTTAATTTTGAATTTTTAGTTAATTATTTTCCGTCAATACGCAAATATTTTTTATATACACCGATACACGTCATAATATATACGACGTATAAATAATATCCACAGTTTAAAATATTTTATCCAAGCTGTATAAATGTGTAAATGTATCAGAGCGATTAATTTGGCATGATTCAAGTATTGAATATATAACTATAGAATCAGTATGAATAAAATTAAAAATTCAATGAAGTAGTAAAAAATAATAACTTTTCACGCATTATTTAAATAAATTATCTTACTGATATAAGAAAGGAATTTCTTGCATTTTTAAAATTGTGATTGATAGCGAATTTATTAAGAAATTTAAGTGCATTTGTTGTCGTTTTAGTGAATGTAAATGTTCATAAGGTTTGGGTGAAAAAAGTTTTCAAACAATTTTTGTTGAATTTTAGGTAGTTTTTTCCAAAATTTTGGAGAAATTATTGACAATTTTGAAAAATGACGTCCAAAAAGTACCTTCTTAAAAAAAATCTAATTCAAAAACCCACTGGCTGAGATTCATTCCCGGTTTCCTTCGTCTATGACCTTCGTAACAACCCGAGAATCTATTCTAATGTTTGGTGCAAAATTTGTGCATCGTACATCACTCGTGAATTATTGACGTCAAAGTCACAGGCGTTCACTACCGTTTATAAAACAGAAAAAAAATGTCAAAGCTGGTTTATATACGTGCCTATACCTGAACGATAATAATGTCGTAATTGTCGTTTTGGTATATCCGTATGTATCGCAGTGGCATAATGTGTATGTAAATGAATGGTCCACGGCGAAGGTGTATTATAATAAAATATAGATCTATTTAATATACGGTTGTGCTTACTAAAAAACCGTGTCTCCAACTGTGGTACAACTGTGCAAATGAAACTTTGCACTCAGAGAGCAGATATTATAAAATATGGCCTACGTGCTCGTGTACAAAAACGGGACGTTATGATTCAGGCAAGTATAATATAATACTAAGAATAATCATATAATTAATTAATTATTATTTATATATTATATATAAAAGCTCAATACCACTGACTCACCACTATTTCTTAAAAACTACAAAAAATGGAAATATGGATTAATACAGATTATTCTAATAATCTAGATCAAGTGCAAAAATGAGCCTAAGACTAAAATAAAACTGGAGGGAGGAGTTGGATTTTCCTTAATTTGGTAATTGGTGATTTTTAAGAAAAATAATTAAAGCGTAATGATCAAAACGAAACAGCTTACTTATTTTATTATTAACATGATGTAACTAAAAATTATAAATAATACTTAACATAATAATGATATAATTTAATAAAATATATTAGATTGTGAGTAGTTTTACAAATCAGAGTGTTTTTATTATTATAATTTATTTATTTAATGTATGGAGACATTTGAAAATCGTCAATAAAATTTTTTATGAGAAAAAATGTTCACGTATTAGAATTTTTTCGCACTAAAAAATGTCTCATATGATTGTATAAGCCTATATTAAAATCGAGTATGGATTTAAAAAAAAAGTTTGTAATGACAACAACAAAAATAAAAAAGCCGGACATACTTCGCACGATGGGTGTACTTCGCACGACGGATGGTATTCTCTTGACGGGCGTATTAAATTTTAAAGAAACGATAAATCATTTCTTCAGTAAAACGATTTTGAACAAAGGAAGTTAATAATATAAGAAAAAAAAAAAATGTTCGAAAAATGTCCAAAAAATTTTTTCACATTTTCAAAATTTTCGTGCGCCAAAATCTTTTTTATAGGATTTTTTATCTATGTTT
>JAIPRM010006449.1:0-18659 GCA_025469315.1 Stegophylla sp. TES_Ste_2020 | reverse complement strand
GAATTTCATACTATGAATAATAATAATATAAAAATGAAAATAATTTTTAAAGGATAATGAGAATCGCCTCGTCGTGGTGTCCTCTGGGTAATGCTAAATGGTTCTCAAAAATATTATAAGAAAAATTAAAATGAAATGTACATTTTTATTCGGGCCAAATTTACGATTCAATCATTTTTACCTGAAAAAACCCCGGGCCGAGTTTACAATAGACCTTTTGAAATTTTTTTTCTCTCGAGCCGAGTTTACAATCGCCCAGATTTGATTTATTAAATTGTCAATAATAAGATGCGAATCCATCGAGTTTCGGGCGCCGATCATAACACTTTGGTTATAGAGTTTACCGAAAATACTTTGGTCTTATATATTTCCCCCCCCCCCCCGATTACGTGCACACTTACGACGTGCGAATTTATACCGACCAAAACTCGTATTGAAATATTGTTAAAAATTTATAATATGTGACTAATAAATACCCGGTACTCGTAATACACGACGGTTGTGATGTTACTCAGGTAATACTCGTAATGTATTCGATTCGACTAGACCATAAAACATAATAAAATAAATAATATGCTGCATATTATTATTTATTACGTTGTGCATGCGCACGCACAGTACACGATGTTGTTACGATCAAAAGAAGTATATTATAATAAAATATTATACACTCTCAATTATTCGTGTTGTTAATAATTAGCGATGAATATCAATTCGCACAATTCATAATAAATGACGACTACTCGTGTCGTGAAATTCAATACGTACACCTATGGGCAATAATAATTGATATGTAATATCGCATTGATATTGGCTTTCTGTCTGCCACGGAAACACACGAGTTCCATGTGCAATAATATATTCTAATATGCAGTACATTATATATGTATATTATTATGATGACTAAGACGTGTTCGAAAAATAATAATTGTAATAAATGTGATTCGATACAGATATTTATTTTGTAACTTATAGATTTGAAATTATTTTATTTTTTGGCAAATATTTTTCTAACGAATGTATATTTTTCTAAATTTAGGTACCTAAGTAAAAATCTCGAATGCTTATTATTTAATATTTTAAAATTTAAATGAAGTATCAAATTTATATAAATAAAAAAAAAAAAAAAAAAAAAAACAATAATAAATATTATTAAAGATTAATAAAAAGCTTATTAAAATACAATATATTGTTATTGTATATTATCCACAAACGGCATAATTTAATAAGTGAAAATATATTTCAATTCATTATGAAGTATAACTGTGATCAATCATTAAATTTTTTTTTAATTTTTACCCATATTTTCCACTAATATTTGATTTTAAAACTACAAATTTAAAAATTTTCAAATTGGGAATATACCGAATTAGAAAAAATTGGGGTAATCAATCTCGGGTAAACTTCATAACAAATTCAAGTATAATTTGCAGATATTGCAAAAGTAGTTTCATCGGCACTATTAAGTAACTATTATTATTGTTATATAAATTGATTTATATTTGAAAAAAAAATGTGCTTCCAATAAAATTATTTGTAATTTTTGTCTTTTTAAATTGAAAATTTTTTAAAATAAATGCATATTTAAGTGTTTATTTTAATATTTTTCAATGCATATTATGTATGCACAAATTGTTATAGTTTTAATCGTATCAAGTTCCGAGCTTTAACGATAATAATTTTGATATTGTGTGTAGATGTATAATTGAGAGTAGTTATAGCGACAATAATCATTCTCTATATGGAATGATATTGAGAATAATAAATTTCAACAATACATTTTTTTAGACAGAAACATATATAGTAAAAACGGTTTATAAATTATTTAAATGAAAAAATTTAATGAATAGATGCAAGTCGATTAATTTTGTATAATACGCTTGTGTAGTATATATTGAAATTGATTTTCAATGAAATAATTTACCTAATAATAGTATTTTCATTTTCATTTATATGAGTGTTGCATAGTTCTCCAAAAACCATTGATATTATCAATATTAGTTCAGATTTATTACACTAATACAATTTATAAAACTGTATTATATTATGTATTTTACCAGTTATGAATTATTCAGTATTTACCATTAGATTACCAAATAAATACTAGCAAGTACTGGAATTTTTTAGTTTGAAGTCATTATAATATTTTATTATTTGTGATCAAAGAGCATAGGTATACCAATTTATACTTAACAATTTTAAATCTGTATAAATGTGATCAAATGGTATTAAAATTTAAAATAAAAATATTTTTACTTTTACAGTTAGAGTATTAAATAAAAAAAAACTATTTATTTAGGGCGTTCATTATTTTAAACTTTGTCACAAATTTTTTTTGGTTTTTCTGAAAAAAAAAAATACCATCAAAATTGCATTGCAAGATTGCCTGTACCGAACACCTTAAATCGATTGGTATAGGCAATCTAAAGTGCTTATCTTCTAATTAAACACACGTTTTGTAGAAACTAAAAATGTTATTATGAATCATGATGCTAATTAAAAATAAACTTCATAAAATGGATGTCTCAATAATTTTTCAAATATAATAAAATAAAACATTTATTTTTAGTTTTTTTACAAAACATAAAATTAAATTAATTTATGAAATATTTGTAGTCATTGTAGTCTTATATATATATATATATAAAGAGAATTTGATTATCTTCATTATTTCAAGAGATATCGTATGGACCCAGACATTTCAGCGTGGCTATTTTAGCATAAGATATATGTCAGCGTGGCTACATGAACCATATCAAAAGGCCAAATAAATTATCTTATGCAAATCAGATATCTAATGACAGTGCATCGACTTTACCGACTGTATTTTAAAAATTGCTGATTGATATTAATATAACATGATGTTAAGTATATAATATAATATGCAATTGCTGATTATCAAGCCGAAATGCCCCCGAGTTGCACGGCAAGCTAAGGGATATTTTTGATTAGAGGAGCGAAGCGGAGTCGACAAAACAATCGGTGAACTAACCTACGCCGGCGGAGTCAATATTAAAATGGCGAAAAATTTAAATACATTTTTCAATATACTTTATTTTTAATTATTTGTTTTGTTTAATATTTTTTTTTTCTTTTCCCCATAACTGGCAATTTCGCAACAATTTTTATGCGGAATCGTGTTCAGGTTAAATTCAGGTTAAAAAGATACATTGTGCGGTAAAAAGTATACATAGTATAAGGAGTAATATATAGTGTAAGAAAATTATTAAAATAATAAATAATTAAAATAATTTAAGGTCATTTTGATAAGGCTCTCACGGCTCATATGGCCGCGCCAACATACATCTTACGCCAAAATGTCCTCGACCGGATATCGCAATGTCTGAATACCCGACGGAACACTCTGTATAGAACAAAAAAAATATCAGATGAATTGAAAAATGTATGACAAAGTCCAAAATAACGGTCACCCTACTATTTTTTACATGATAGTTATATTTGATTTAGATAATAATGACTCAACTTAAGAAACTTAAAATGATTTAAAACGATAAAAATTAATCACTGAACCGCCTCGCTATTAAAATTGTATGTAGTTGACTAGTTATAAATTGCATACCTTTTAATTGATTTTAACTCGAGATAAATAAATATATGGTTATAGTTTATAAATGTATTATGATGCAATATTCTTGAATTTTAAATCAACGTATACAAATATTGTAAATGATAAAACATCAGTATTATAAAAGCATGCAATTAATAGTTTGGCTAATTATAATAAAATTATCACAAAATTGTTATTGTTTTGTTAAATTTACATAAAAATCAAAATTCAGACATTTTCGAACTCTGGTCATCATTAAAATATATGAATAAAAATTTACTCAAATATTCAGTGTTTAACGAATACGCGTTAATTTATAATAAAAAAACAAAGCCGGATATACTTTGCACGATGAGTGTTCTTCGCACGACAGGTGGGATTCTCTTGACGGGTGTATTGAATTTTAAAGAAACGATAAATCATTTCTTCAATATAACGATTCTGAACGAAGGAAGCTAAAAATATAAAAAATAAATGAAAAAAAAAATATTAGAAAAATGTCCAAAATTTTTTTTTCACATTTTCAAAATTTTTTTGCATCAAAATCTTTCTTATATGATTTTCTAGCTATGTTTAAATTTTCATAAAATTCGGATCAAAAAATGATGGTTTCCGAGTCGTTTTTGCCAAATTTTGGGTAGTTTTTTCCAAAAAAAAAAAAAAATTGAAGAATTGAGAAATTCGAAAAACGACCTCTTTAAAGTACAATCTAGAGGAAAATCCGGTTTCAAAAAGTTATTGATCGAAACTTTTGGACAAGTATTTCCGCACGAAAAGTTGTACGCAAAAAATAAAAAATAAACATCATTGTAAAAACACATCATTCTAAAAACAAAGTCACTGGGGGGTGAATTCACACCCTTTAATCAGTTTAATCCCATCCATAAGAATGGTCATGATATGAACTCTTTCGGAAAAACAATGATCGTATCGATTATATATTATGTGACATACGTCACACGACTACGATGACGTATGGAAATTTTTGGTTTTTATTTTTGCACTCGTTATCATGACGCACATACAGACTCGTTATAATACCCACGTGTAGATATTGTTCGGCTACTTTATTGAGAATAGGTACCGTTCGAGTCAATGACAGTTGGCAAAAGTAATTTCACGATGTTCGGTAATTCCTTCACCGCGCGGCAAGAGTTAATGATCGAAATGAGATTTTTTTTTTTTTTTTTAGCTCTCTAACAACACGTCATTATCCGCGAATACCGTTTAAATCGCATTTGTCGTATAGCACGTAACAATATATAGATCCAAATCTTTTTTTTTTTTTTACTGTATGAAATGAACAAACCACTCGAGAGTGTGCAGAACAATAATATAATCGTGAATTTTGATCATAATATGGTGCAAGAAGTTTTTTAAGTTCACGCAATGGATACAAATTTTACTTATTTTATGATATGGAAAAATATTCACGTTGTATATTCATTCACACACACACATATATGTATATTCTTCCTCTATATGTTATTTTTTTTTTCTATGAAAACAGCATAAAACATTCAATTTTTGATCAGGTAGACATTTCCCCCCCCCCCCCGTATTTCTACGTTTCATATAATATTAATGAAAATCTGTCCTCTGAATAATGTTTAAAAACACTTAAATTTTAGAATTTACAACTCAAAGTATGATTTTTGATTGAATTTTCTATTATTGTTTTTATAGGGGAAAATTTTATACAATCTTACTCATATTATATAAGTCAACTTATATAAAAAAAAAAAAAAAAATCTGTTGATGATGAACCCAGCTATTAATATTACCACAACTTACAACTACAGAAAGTTACGGTTAAAGGTTGTAGATTTCATTTATGTGGTTCGTGGTGGAGAAAAATTCAACACATTGGTGTTTCCAAAGAATTTCTAGGTAATGAAATTTTTCAAAAATTGGAACATTTTTAAATCTCTTTTAGATTCTGAGCAAAGCGAAGAAGCTTGTGTTTTTACAGTGATGATTATTTTTCCTTGCTTTTTTTTTTTTATGTGTACACGAAAATACTAGTCCAAAGTAGAAATACTAGTCCAAAAGTTTCGACCTGTAAATTTTTGGAACCGGATTTGCCTCTAGATGGTACTTCACAGAGGTCAAATTAATATACACCCATTTAGTATAATATTATGTTATTACTGGTTAAATTCCATTTTAATGATTGTAAATGCAATTTTTTAACTATGCCTTCTGAGTCAAGTTGTAAGTCGACTGCACTAAAACTGCAAAATTGACAAGGAAAATATGCGGACTTCGAAGCGAGGACCAACTCATCCAGTAGGATTACATTAAAAAATCAAGAAACCAATTATTCCGCGGTTTTTTTTAACACCAATTACCTAAGCAAATAAACCTGGAATTATTCTGTTTTTTTGGAAAGTCAACGCGCTAGGTTTCCACGCAAAAAGCGTGCGGGAATTATGATTACATAACCACATGTTGCTTTCGTACACACGTATTTTTCACACTAAACAATTATTTGTTACTTAGGATAAAAAAAATTGTACTATTATAATACCTACGCGTATTATTATTATTATTATTATTATTATTACCGTATTAAATCGTATCCGATAGATTGTATTTGCGGTTTAATAATAATAATAATCTAACGCATACGAGTGCTGCACAACCTGTTGATGATATTACTATTATTATTATTATTATTATTATTACACAGAGTCGTGTCGCGTAGTCCCTCCACTCGGCGCGATTACCATATCCAGGCGGGTTAAATTACACTCAGCGCGGGTTTTTATTTTTATTTTATTTTTTAATCTGAAAACTCCTGTGGCCCGATTAATTGTCGAGTACGGACGCGCGTGCGTATAATGTAATGTTCGATAAATGTTTTCGATTAAAATATTTATTTTAATGAATACGTACGTTTGCGGCGAAAAATCTTATTACACCGGTGTGCCCATAACAACGCCACTTTTTGTTATTAGTTTTTTTTTTTCTCTCTCTCTCTCCTTTTTCTCTTCCATATCCTGTTTATACGCCACCGCCAATCGATCGTACATAATATAATATTACGACATATACCTACGCGTTATAATTATTTGACTCGTCATACCAAGAGACTTGCACGACTCTTGTCCGGGAACAAATCGCGTGATACAAATGTTTAAAACCACCTGTGGTCCGTTTACGGATACGAGTGTGAATTCGATACGCAGAAATAATAATAATTTTTACCCCTCGACTTCCCCCCTACACACACACACACACACACACACACACACACACACAATTTGCAATGCGAATGTATGACTAATATTATTCTATGTATTTTATACCTACTCGATATTCTACACACACGTCTACGTAATATTAGATACGTCATTTATATCGCATTTTTTGTTCAGCTTATACATCAGAAGCAATTTCTAAAAATACACCTTCTTACAGGGGACGACCCTGTCTAAGATGGGAAGACCAAGTCAGGAAGGATGTCCAAATGATAGACCCAAGTGCCGAATGGAATGTGCTAGCGTTAGATAGGACGAATTGGCAGAATTTATGTTGTAATGTATGATCTTAATGGTCGAACACAAAGAAGAAGAAGAACACTTTTGTAGTTACATTAGCTTCGATAAATACAGTACATATGATAAATGTCATTATAGATAAAGTATTTTTTCTAAAATAACCAAAAATAAACGTCATAACATCCGTATAGTCATTATATAGACGTCATAATAACCGGTACAAATTCGTACATATAATATACAATTTTTGCAGGGACTCTCTACTTAAGGTCATTAAATCCGGTTCGTCATTACAACCGGTGTCATTATAAGCGGTTTCTACTGTATATGGTTATTCGAGTAATAATAATAATAAAGTATTCAATTTTGATCTTTTTTTTTTTTTAATAAAAATTTTCATGCCCTTAAAATGTTATTATCTCACTGCACAGCTAAATTACTTCTTATTTATTTAATAGGACAACGGCCTAACTACGTACAATATTAAATATTTATAGGTACTTCATACATTATAGTGATTTATGATAATGATTAAAGCGTGGATTTTAATGAAAATTTCAATTTCAACAGTCTGATTTGAAGCCTATCAATGATTCTGAATTATTAGAATATTTGAACTCATGAAAACACTTCATTTTTTTAAACACTAGGTACTGAAATAATAATAAAATAAAATAAGGATATTATGAAGGTTATTTTAGAAAAATACTTTACCTATAATGACATTTTTATCATACGTATTAAATGTATCAAAACTACGAATTATAACAATAATATAACAACTAAAGTATAACAAACTATGATAACAGATTATTAGATTATGTAAATTTTATACTTCTTAAAAATACTAAATAAATGGTAATAGTTTATTTAATTATACTCTTTATTGTATGTATTTGAGTCACGATTTTGTGATAAATATCTAATGCATTTGTAATACATAATAAAATAATGTTCATATAAATGTATAATTGGATTAAATTGGATTTTTTTTTTTTTTTTTTAATTTTGGTTATAATGACTCTCTGCTATTCAAACGAATTTTGATCGGTCCCTTGAATGTCATTAATAACGATTGTACTGTACTGAAAATTATAAAATATTTTTTGTATGACATATTTTCATCAGTATTATAGTAGGTATGGCATAATAACGGTAGATTGAATAATTTTGAACTAAATAAAATATTATTTTCAATATTATATAAATGATGTATTTTGTACTGTAAATTATTTACGATAAATCATTTCTTCAGTAAAACGATTCTGAACAAAAGAAGTTAATAATATAAGAAAAAAAAATGTCCAAAATTTTTTTTCACATTTTTAAAATTTTTTTGCGCCAAAATCTTTTTTTATGAGATTTTCTATCTATGTTAACATTTTTATAAAATTCTGATCAAAAAGTGATGGTTTTCGAGTCGTTTTTGTCAAATTTTGGGTAGTTTTTTCCAAAAAAAACATTGAAGAATTGAGAAATTCAAAAAATTACATCTTTAAAGTACAATCTAGAGGCGAATCGAATTTCAAAAAGTTATTGATCGAAACTTTTGGACAAGTATTTCCATACGAAAAGTTGTACACAGAAAAAAAAAATAAACATCATTGTAAAAACACTAGCTTCTTCACTTCATTCAGAATCTAAAAATGATTGATTATCACTCGACAATATACTAAAATATAATTTATTATATCGGAACAACGTATAAATCATAGATTCTTAAACTTTTCTGGTTCATGGACCTCTATCAAGTAAAAAGTTCAACTACGCCCCCCTCCCAAAAAAAAAAAAAAGAAAAAGAATTAACAATACATTTTGAATTATTTTTTAATAAAATACTAAGACTTATGTATACCAGAATATACAACACATAGTATAATAATATACTTTATACAATAATTTATTTTATGTTTGGAAAAAAAAAATTAGTTATTATTTCCAACACGTCTATTACGTTTGATTAACAAAATAGGAATTCTGACTTATAACCACAAAAATGATGTGTATATATAAATATAATATTATGACTGGTGTATCCCGTTGTCGTCTTTCAAGTAGAGGAATTCATGAGAAGTCGTTACTATTATCCTAAAAAATTATCGCACATAATATTTGATATTACTAAAAATTAAAATATAAAAATCCGCTCGTGCTCACGAAAATAATAATTATTAGGTATTACAAAAATATTCATTTAATAAAGTTCATAATACAAATTTATAGTATAAATATCACAGTTTCTAATTTTAGTTTTCATTCATCGCATGATTTGAATTAATTAATTTCAATGAAATTTATTTTTAAGTTATTTAAAAAGACACACATCACAGCTAGGTACTTCATGGACCCCTGAATAACAATTTACGAACCCCCTAAAAGGTCCATGGACCACTGGTTAAGAATCCCTGGTATAAATCATATTATTTTTTTTTTTTTTTTTGTTTCCTTTCGACCAAAACATCGGTGTTTCTAGCCCACACCGAGTGTTCGAAGAAGAAGAAGAACGAAGTGCCGACGAACTTACCGACTATGAAAAGCGACTCGACCACCACGTCGCTGACCATGGACGGTTTGTCCGTGTTCACGAAGCTGGCGTTGTACGGCACCACGATGGCCACGTAGAAAGTGGCGATCAGTATGAGCCAGTCCCAACACGTTTTGAACACTCCGTAGTGCGACAGTACCCATCGGGACTTTTTCAGCGCCGACGTTTTGTATTCGGGCAACGGCGCAGACGAACCCTGCAGCAGCGTCTGAGGGGAAAAAAAAAAAGGAAAACGATAGTCAAACCAAATCAATTCGCGACATTAATTTTACAAAACTAAACTGCTTGTTCTATAAATTATTCGCAATAACATTATGCTCGTACGAACTATATCAGCGGGGTTCCCAAACTATTTATATTCAAGCCTCCCTAAAAACAAAAAATAAAAAATTAAATGTCTCACGCTCCACACGAGCCATAAATTTTAGAAAATAAATTAGGTTGCTACACAATTACTTATTATATTTTCATAATTTTGTTAGCTTGTATTTTATAAAGAAACAAAAATTACATTTTTATGTTTAACGTTATAAAAAAAAACAATCAATGCGAACAATGTGCTGGTTAACTGCGCTCGAATTAACGTCTTAAAATTAAGAAGCGATTGTATTACCTACTACGATACACATTTTTTTTTCGATTTTGAGTTTTGATTGACGATTTGATTTTACAAAGATGACTGCTGGAAGTCCTACTTCAAACGTATAGAAAATCACAAGTGGTGTATCAGCAAAAAAAAAACTTTACTGTATTATTTACTTCACAGTATTCAAATTCAATATTATTAATGTAAATTTACGTTTCATAAAAAATGTAATTACTTAAAATGAAATAATTCTATCGTTTGTTGCACATTACCTACACCCGTATTGTAATCATAGCTTATAAAAACAACTAGTCACGAGTAATGTAATTATTATTTTGTTATTTAATCTTACATCAACTGAAATCGCTCGTTATTTCATAAAATACTTATTAACAACTCATACACTAATACATTATTATTTTATTTTAATGATGCATCGACTTCTACACACAGTTTTGCGCGTTTGCATGCAAATTATTAATCGCTAAACTACATTCGCCGTAACGATATTAATGATTTTAATATTCCGACTGTATAACCAAACCGAAATACGCAATATGCAATTAATTATTTTGTTTTGTTGCTAAAACGGTATGCCTCCCGGGCCCCGTTTCGAAACGTATAGTAATTCATATTAATTTTTCGGCTACGTATTGGACGCGTGCTTACAGTTTTTGTGTTTGTGTGCCTATGAAAAATTACCACCCTGAATTACTACCCACCCGTACAAGACGGTTTTTAACCTGTCTAACTAATTATTATGGATTTATGCGGTCGTTTAAAATGCATACAGAGTGTGTCTGAGGGAAATATTACAAGCGCACGAATTTGTTTATGAAATAAAAAATTGATTTTCCATGGTTTGTGGGGGTGTACAAATTTCGGAAATGTGATTACGAATTCGTACAGATTATATAACAAATTTTTGCGTCGGTTTTAAGTATGTTTCTTGACTTGCGGATGCCAGCGTTTACTTTGCTATGAAATCAATTAATTTTTTGAAGAAATTTTTGTTTTTTAGGTGACACTTAGATTTTAGAACTCGTCACGGAATAATTATTTTATACAATTGCTGTCTCTTTTTTTTTTTTTTTTTTCAATAAAATTATTTACTCAAAAATTATCACAATAAAATGGTACGTGAATGACATTTGGCCTCGACCACGATATGTATTCTATACGATGTACAGATTACAAACAACATCGAACAAATTTGCCACCGTTGAAAACGTATCGAAACACACCCCTAATGCCAACGGTACCTGCTCATAATTACTCAGTGGATGCGTGGACTCGTAATGGTGTGCGTTTAAGATCGTGGTCGTAACGATGATTGTGATGGTGGTAAATCAGTGTTGGGTTTTACACTGCAGAGCCGGGATTAAGCCCCAAAATAAAGCTCTGGACGCATATTTATTATGTATTAGCCCATTGTCAAATCATATGAGAAAAATGATTTTTAGATTTTACCTAACAAAAACCTTTAAAGTAACAAGCAAAATAAAATTAACCTTGTTATAAAAAAAAAGTCGCACCATGGGTATTCTCTACTCCTGGGGTTGAAACTTAGTGGATGTGTTAAATTTTAAGGAAACGATAAATCTTTTCTTCAATAAGTCGCGATTCTGAACAAAAGAAGTTAATAATATAAAGAATAATAATAGTCATCATTTTCAATACACCCATCAAAGATATCTGACCCGAAGAGCGAAGAATATCCGCGGTGCGAAGTATGTCCGGCTTTCTTGTCTACACTTTACTTTACTTAACTATACTTTATTTTACCTAATAAATAAAGGAAGCATATTAAATGAGAAAAAAAAGTGTTAGAAAAATGTCCAAAATTTTTTTTCACATTTTCAAAATTTTCTTCCGCTAAAATGTTTCTCATATTATTGTCTATCTGTGTTTAAATTTTCATAAAGTTCGGAAGAAAATTTTGAATAAAATAAGCTTTACAGTTTATACAATTAAATTTCAAGTTCACACTCCTCGGTGCCGTCGCTTCGCTCCGCTCAATCTATACTCGTCTCTCGACTTACTGCGTAACTTGGAGACATTTCTGTTTGATAATCTCTAGTAACCTTGGGTAAGCTCTGCAGTAGCCAAAGACGTGATATATTTTTTTTATTTTATTTTAATTTAAAAACGGGACAAGGCCGAATACACAGGAACAGTACACACTATAGTACAATAAAACTACAATTTTACAGAGTAAAAAAGAGGGTCATGGTTTTCGGTGCGCGTCAGGTGGACAATGGGAGAGTTGTCGAGAAAATTTGTAGAAGAACGAGAATTTATGAAGGGAGTAGTAGAACGCGTAGGACGGGAGGATACTTTGAAGTCGATTTGGTTTAAAACATGAGAGGAATCAAAATATAAGAAGGAAATTTTGGATAAATATCTGCGGTCAGCAAGTAGTTTTGAAAGAGCACGAAGAACTCAGGGGGGCAGGCATTTTATTTGAAAAAAGTTACTTCGATATAAACTGTAATCTATTTCTTTTTATTTATTTATTTATTTTTCAAGGCCTCACGTCGAAACGGGTCCTGCGGGAAAACGACGACGGCGCGGCGATTTGTCCGTGTTCGCCTCTATTAGTTATTCGTGCGGGACGCTCGCGTAGTCCGGCTTTAGAGGGTAAAAAAAAAAATAAATAAAAAAAATGAGAACACATTATTATAACCGTTTCCGAAAAAAGATTTGCGATTTGTGTACGTATGAGACATCGGTTCGTACATAAGACCGATGGGCGTCTTGGGTTTTGGAAAAGAACGGCGGCGCGTACTCGCGGTTTTCCATATTATTTTTACATTTATGTGTAATAGGTGTGTGTGTCGTGGAACCAGAATGCCAACACGACCACTAGAGGACAACCACTCGTGCGTGCTCCGGTTTTCCCGTTTCCCTTAAGTACGCGCTGTTACGCCGGAATACGGCTCGTGTGTTCACCAGATTGAACGAATGCCCGACGGGGGAGCGGGGTCGTGCAGCTTTTGGAAATTCAAAAAAATATTATTCCCGTTCCACAGAACAAACGTCTTGTCCGTTTCTGTACAACATATTATTGACAATATATTATAATAATAATAATAATAATATCGAACGAAAGTCGATTTCATCTCGACGAGAGCGGAGTCGAACAAAGTTATCGGAGAGTCGAATCGTACGATTTCCATCAAAAATCAAAAACCTCTTCGAACGCGCGAACAATAATATTTTCAAATCGAAATCTGGTTAGATTTAGCTTCGTGTTGAAAAAAGAGCGCGTGACAAAAAAAAATAACAATGTATTATTATACGGAAACGGTTAACCGCGGCGAATTCGACGGTCCACAAAAGAAGAGCGCGACAAACGGGTATTTTTGTTGTCGGTCCGTTTAATAATAATAACAATGATAATATTTCGGTCACACGTCCCTCGAAAACGTCGCGTGCGATTCACCATACGGCGACGAAATGGGTTTTCACCAAATCCAATGTAAGTATTATAAAATATTGAAAACGCCCGGGTGAATTCGCAAACACGTGTCCTCCGAAGACACGGTCGTCGAAAACGACGTCGTACATATGCGATGGGGGAGGAAATTAAACTATACGGCAGTCACAAATGTCAAAATGAATAATGCCACGCAACAGTTAATAGCGAGCAGTTGATCTCTGCGGGTGGGGGGGGGAATTTGAATAGAGCGTTAATGTGATAACTAGACATCAGGATGTTGATGACCTACAAAAATACCAAAAATGACCTCAAAAAAATGCTTTAATGACCTAAAAAAAAAAAATTGCTTAAAATACAAATTGAAAAATATGTAATTGTAAGTGTCCAAACGTATATTTAAATTGAGTAAAAAATTAAAAAATCGACGTGGACATCAAACTTAATGTCGTTATACTGACAAAGAGATTATCGGGGTTGATTGAATACAATAATTTATAAATATAATATTCGATAAGCGTGTACTACATCGGGGTATATTCTATAAAAGCAAATGTTGTACAAGTTGTATGATACAGTGTGAGCGTCTAAGTATCCTAACCAATGAAGTATATGTAATTGTAAAAAAAAAAAACTCAAACCAATAATTTT
This sequence comes from Stegophylla sp. TES_Ste_2020, assembly GCA_025469315.1. Lineage (NCBI taxonomy): Eukaryota > Metazoa > Arthropoda > Insecta > Hemiptera > Aphididae > Stegophylla > Stegophylla sp. TES_Ste_2020. The sequence continues at coordinate 4,367 of JAIPRM010006449.1, read as the reverse complement.
GAGAAAAATATTTTTTTAAATGTAAAATCGTTCCTGAAAGTCTTAATTTTATTAGAAAAACGACTTGTAAAACGAAATAATGATGTAAAAATTTTAAAAAATGACGTTAAAAAGCAAAAACAATGCATTTATAGCCAAAATGCGAAATTAAATTTTCATATTCTCAATCCGGGAGGCATGAAACGAATTTTTAGCTTGGAGAACATTGCAAGGGAAAAAAAATGCATTTGGTCATCAACATCTCCTATCTCTAGTGATAACGCATTAGTAATTCACCGGATGACGGAGAAAAGGACATTATTATAGTTTTATAGTTTGTAACGAGAATCGTTTCTTTTCCACTATGCCGGTGAAGAAAATGTACAATACATATTTTTTTTTTTTTTTTTTTTTACCCCAAGTACGTTTTTTCCCTGACGTTTTTGTAAAATCCCGCAAACGATCGACCTCTTTCCCCGTAACGAACTCGAAAGAGAACACGACGATGGTCATAGTTGTATGGACGAAAATCATAATAATAATATTATATAATGCATAGTTGGTCATTGTTGTGAACTCGCGTTACCGCAACATTCCAATTTGTCGCTTCATTATAAACGAATACCCGTATAATAATAATAATAATAATAATGTTGTTACAGTCAATAATAACCCACCTTACCAAAAAGAAAAAAGTCGACGGATTAAAAGTTGTTTTTATTTCCGATTTACCTCGAATAAATGTTCAAATATTATGCACTAAAAACGTTATTAAATACCTAATGATATTTAATATATTCAATATAATGATAAATATTATAATTGAATATTAATTAATTAAAAGTTATGATATTATGATATAATTTTTCTGGAAAAATATTGTTTCCCAAAATTTAATTACCAATAAACATATAAAATATATCCAATATACTGTCTTGTATTATTTGCATTCGACGCTTATACGAAAATATTTTTTTTTTTATATAAATATTATATTTTAAGCTTACTACGAAGGAACAAAAAATGAGGATTTAAAATACCATTAGAGTTCGGAACGTATTTCAAAAAGTAATAAGAATGTAAAAAGTAACCGTGATGTAGAATATTAACTTCGATAATCGACTTAAATGTCAATTTAATAACGGGTTTAAATTGTGTTCTTCCCGTTGGTTTAAAAAAATAAAATAAATTAATTCAACTTACATTTCTAAAGATTATATACGTAATTCGTAAAAGTCATCCAAGGTCACTGTGAATAATATTTTCAGCATTGTAAGCTTGTTTTTTTTTTTTTATCTTTTATGCCAATTCCAGCATTTTTTTTTAAACAGCTTTTTAAAAATATTTTCTTAAAACAATTTTTAAGTTTAACTGATCGGAAATTTAATCAAATACAGTAATTAACTAATAATTAATCAATTATAAAACACATCAAAACTTAAGACTTGATTTTACATTGTGATGAAATTTTATGCAAAATATGCATCGCATAGAAAAACACGTGAGGAATCTTTTTCATAAAAGAAATAATTGAGCGTATTTTGAATTTTTTTAAATTTAGAACGTTTTTATTGAAAAACCTTTAATATTTATTTTATAGGATGGATATTGAACGGAACAATATTACATAGGACTGTATTTTTGGGACCTAACCTAACCATAAAAACTAACCTGGGTGTAATTTCGGATCTATAGTGTTATTGATCGATGCTTTTGGACAAGTATACAAAAATGTGTTCAAAGTAGGAGAAAAAAAAAATTTTAAAAATAATAACAAAAATCATTGTAAAATTATAAGCTTCTTCGCTCCGCTCGGAATTCAAAACGATTGAAAACATATAACAATAAGGAAACCGATATTACTAATACTAATGGAATATATTTAAATCATATATTGATTCGATAAATTTGTTTTCAGAAACATATGATATTCCTTTAGAACTTGACGCGGCGGGTATTTTAAAACCTCAGCAATCACAAAACGTAACAAACAATGGTGTGCCGTCGAACAATGTTTATTATAAATTACATTCCGTGTACGCACGAAACGACGGATTTTCGCCAGATTATTACTGTGATTCTTTTCGAATAAGTCATATTGTTTGACGCAATAATCGTCTTAAAATATTATAATTCGGAATGGAAATAATCACTCACAAAAAAAAAATAAAATATAAATAAAAAAAAAAAAAAAATACTGACGAATCAACTCAAATATTTTTAATAATAATAATAATAATATATGTATGGTATGTTTTAAACTACAAAAACCGTATAAAAGAAACGGCGATGGTTTCATTACGATCTGGATGGAATCTGGAGCGTTTAGAGAAATAAACACACATAGGGATGAGAAATATCGTAAACGGAAAATCGATTCGAACATTTGGAACCATATTAGAGACAGTTGATAAGTTTAAACTAACATTTTGAATAACTCGATTGTGTGACAAACCGTGCGTTAAGGACATGAGTTCGAAACAATTATACATAGTAGCAGCAATACGGGGAAATAGGGGAGGGGGGGGGTGTTGATGTGAATCATGATTTATAATTTAATGTGTCTAAATAGATTCGAATCGTATAACTACAGGCAACAAGGTGGTTTAAACAAGGTGTTTGGAGTTTCTGCACTACTCGCAGATAAGTTGGAATGGAATGACGATCGTAACCCCCAAAGACGGTTTCGGGTGCTTTGCTCGATGGTACCAGGACATATTTTTGTGCGTAGTACAAAACTGAATGTGTGTAATACGAAATTATAAAGTATGTATGTGTGTCGCATGACTAATTTTTGACGAACTTTGTATTAATTTAATAACAAATGAATAATTTTTTTAAATATATTTTTTTTTTTTTTTTTTTTGATAGAGTGCGTATGAAACTACATGTGTGTATAAGCTTATATTCCAAATATAACCATGATTTTAATTTTGTATTTAACTCTGAAATATTTAACTTCAATATCAAAAACCAAAAAAAAAAAAAACTAATAAAAATAATAATAATAATAATAAACAAATAAATGGATTTGATAAAAATGTTTTCAATGATCAAAAAAAATAATAATAATAATTTCACACTCCCCTCAACAAAGCTCAACTAACCCACGATTACACAAAAAAAAAGAGTTTAATACGAAAAGTGACAGAAAATAGGCACTGGATAGTACTTAATATCAAATGTACTATGTATAATTCCAATATATAAAATTCGTAATTGTTCATACATCGTTTTCAAAACGAATTTCGAATGAGAAATAAATTTGGAAACTGTGACCTTAACACGAAGAATGCTCTAATCATAACGACAAACGTTGAAAATCACTATTTTAAAAATTCTAGCTATAAGTACGTGTAATCACACGCAATATAATATTTTACTCGAGCGACTGCTCAGATCGGCAATAATTTAATTAGTACCCGTTAATTGATTTAATGTACTTGTAGACGATCGTACTGTCAACATTTCGTACCGTGTCCACTCGACTATTTGCATATAATTGAAGCTTTGATATAGTAAACGCCGCCGCGTTACTATTCAATTGCATTAATTTAAATCAACAAGAAGGTACGTGTTATCATTTAACATTCGTAAACTCGATGTTTTTACTCTAATACTATAATGTGATTAGAAGAGATGATCCTTTAATGATCTTTTAATTTTCGTTATCTTCGTGATTTTACCGACGAATTTATTAAAAAACAGTAAAATGTTAACGATTTCTTAATAAACGGTCGTCGAGAATACTATAATTATTATAGATTTATAGCGAATTCTGAACGCTATGCTTAAGCAAAAAATGAAAACAATAAATTATTTATGTATTTTATGAATCGCATAGAGGTTTTTGAAATTCAATTCATTATTGAAAATAATTAAAATTAAATAAAAGTAATTATTTATATTATTATATCTGATAATTCTTTTTGGTTCACAATTATTATACACTAACGACGAATCCTTAACAGCAGTGGCGTAGTTTAAGGGGGTTGAACCCCTATCAGAACCATAAAAAAAAAAATTGTAATTAGGAAATTAAAACGACAATATATGTTTTTAATTTTTATGCAAATACTTTTTCGTAAACTTTTCTTAGAGTTTCATACAGTAACTTTACTTTACTTTACTTTTTTTTAACCTAATGAATAAAAGAAAAAATATTTAATAGAAAAAAATGTTAGAAAAATTTCCAATTTTTTTTCACATTTTCAAAATTTTCTTGCACCGAAATGTTTTTCATATTATTGTCTATCTATGTTTAAATTTTTATAAAATTTGGTTAAAAAAATTATGGTTTCCGAGTCTTTTTTGTCAAATTTTAAGTAGTTTCCCCCCCCCAAAAAAAAAAAAAAAAAATTAAAGAATTGAGAAATATAAAAAATTAT